>JAJOOO010007834.1:0-28299 GCA_029582685.1 Solanum piurae | reverse complement strand
TATCATATATATATATATATATATATATATATATATATATATATATATATATATAAAAGAGAACCTTAGGCCCGCCTACGTGGCGCCACCACAAACCAGAATTCCCTTTTAATTGATTTATAATTACAAAACTAGTCTTCCCTTTCATGAAAAGTTGTGAAATTTATGAAAAGTTCCGACTTTTATGAAAAGTTGCGACTATAATGAAGAGTTGCGAATTTTATGAAAAATTGTGACTTTTATGAAGAGTTGCGACTTTTATGAAGAGTTGCGACTTTTATGAAAAGTTGTGACTTTTATGAAAGGTTGTGACCTTTTCGAGGGGTTGCAACTTTTCCAAATAGTTGTGGCTTTTCCGATAAGGCACAACAAATATTTGTTTACACTTCCCTTTGTTGTCTATAAATAGAAGTTTTCCCTTCATTTTAAAACAACGAAAATTCTGAACCTCTTCTTCTTCACAATTAAATATTTGTGTAATTTGCTCCTGTTGAGTGGCTCACTGACACCATTGTTTATGTTACAAATCCTGGTATGTATTTTTACAGTCATTAGTTTATGCTTATGTTATTAAGGATAAATGATAAGATGTAATAATTTTCATTTTCCTTTACATTATTAATGTTTGTTACTACGTAATCCTGTATGTAAGATAATATAATGTTTTAGTTTTAATGACTGATAGATTTTAAGTATTATTTTATAAATTCCATGATATTAAATTTCCGTGCTTCGCGCGGGTAATTTTACTAGTTTACCTTACTAAATCAAGAAAACATCAATTAATTTTTTTCTATATTACCTTTGCAATTAATTCTTTTTGAAAGTGTTCACATTTGTTTGTAAAAATTCAAAAAGTTTTTTAAGAGATGAATTAGTAAAATTATCTTCTTATTTATAATTTCTATCAAAATAGAAAGTAATCAACTAATACGAGGGAATAGTAAAATTTGTTGTATATTGCTCTCACTCATATGACTTGTGAGATTCAAGGAAGATAAAATATATATACTTAATCATTTATAACATACGAGTCCCAATTTTTCTAGTTACATCAAAATAATCAACAAATTAGTTATTTGAGTTGATAATTATTTTTTTGAGTTTTTATTCGGTATTCAATATCTGTATTGACACTTTGACTAAATCTGAATCACACACTGCAGGGCTCATTTTAAGAGTGACTCTACCAACATAATTTTTTCGTACACAAAACTCAAACTCGAGATCTTTAATTAAGAATAAAACAATCTCCAGACTACACGTTTGAATTGATAATAGAAACAACAAACAAAAAAACATTAACGGATGCTTAGGTGAAAAGAAAGCTTGAATTGGCTAAATGGCATTACCAATGGGACAAAAGTACAAAATATAAAAAATCAGAACATACAGACAATAAACTATTTAGTACTTAATTAATAACCATCATTTTTTGGTGGGAAAAGTCAAGTAACTCAAGTTTCTTTCAAAGTGAAAGTGAAAGCTACGCAAGTACTATTCTCTCCATAAAAATAATACTCCACTATCACAATTCAAAAAGTACCTAATTGTTATGATTTTTGAATTTTTGTAAATAAAATATAATTAAAAAAATAAATTCAAACAAATAACTAAATTTACCCTAGAAACTCAACTTCTTTAATCCTGTCTCCTTTATAAATTTAGGATTATACTGCGCAAAATTAAGTTATACTTTTACACGTTAATTATTTAAAAGTTTTTTACACTTAAATCATTTTAAAATAAATACAAGTAACTTTCACAAGAAGCAAAATTAAGTAAGGTAAAAGTTGAAGGGCAAATAATCTTATATACAATACTCAAACCTTTTTATAGTAATAATATTTGTCTGAAAATTTTATAGTCATTATCGTAAGGTGATAAACCAACCAATAACACTATCCCCATTTTGTAGATGGGTTGGGACCGACCTTCTATCCCGGTGAACAATGTTCCACTGATTAAGCAGGGACATCAATTTGAACCTGCAATCTTTAGGTCATGAGCTTGATGAGTCGTATACTTATATTTTTATAACCGTTATAATGAGATGATTGTATACTAATTATATTTTATAGCCGTCAATAGTAAATTGAATGTATAAAACTATAACACGACTATAAAATATAATTTATATCTATAAATTATTAAATTTATCCATAAATTTGTATTATAATTCTATAGTGAACATATTCCGTTAAAAAAATAACATTATAACATTATTGATGACAATCAACAACAATATGAATAAGAGTAGTACAATATTACAAACAAAAATGTGTCACTGATTCATGATAAATAATCACCCATTAAAAATAAGTTATTCTTTTCAATGGAGTTGACTGTAAATAGATATTAATTGAGACTAATAGATACTCTCTCTATCTCTAATTCATGATAAATAATCATCCATTAAAAATAAGTTATTCTTTTCAATGGAGTTGACTGTAAATAGATATTAATTGAGACTAATAGATACTCTATCTGTCCCTAATTACTTGTCCACTTTTTCTTTTATAGTTATCCCTAATTACTTGTCCATTTTGACAAATCAAGGAATGACAAAATAATTTTACATATTATACTCTCAATTAATTACTTTGAAAAAGGTACAATTTCTTGAAAATCTTAAATTTTTAATTCATTTACTTCATAATTAATAGGAATAAAATGGTAAACTCACTATGTCAATAATTGCTTTCTTAATATGTGTGTCAATTCAAAAGTGAACAAGTAATTAGGAACATAGGGAGTAATAAAATTGTTTTATAAAATATAAAAGTTCGAGATAATTTTAATTTTTTTTAAAATTCTTAAATAGTGCTTTCTAAGAAGGGCTTGAAAGAAGAAGATGAAATAGAAATAACCGCACTGATCGTTATAGATCGACTTTCATGCTAGTTCTTGCTCCAGTATAAAAATTTCATTTAAGAAAAGGACAACATACTACTAGAATTTGCTATGTTTGCCAAATAAGACAAATTATATGGTCAAATATTAATTCCAATTAATTTTAATTTTTCACCAAATATATTTATGGTCAAATAATACCTTAATATTAGTCAAAGCCAAATAGATATTTTCTCGTTTCATTTTTACTAATCACTATTTGACTCGCTAATAAGAACAAGAAGTAAGCTTGCTTTAATTGTACTACTACTTCAGTTAGTAAGGGCGCCAAGTGGACCCCTTTGTAATCAAACTATTCCTGCTATTGTCTCTTTCTCCTACTTAATACCTCCAACTCCCCCTTTCTTCTTTTCTTTGTTAAATTTCTGTATTACAAGTTCATTGCTACTATTTTCATTTGTATCTCAATTTTGTTAAAAATAAAAATTCCAACAAATGATGTGGAGGATATCCGTTTTTCTTGTTCTTTTACTCAATTCTCATACCGGACTTTGTCTAACTTCCGACGGACTTTCACTTTTATCTCTAAAATCCGCCATGGATGATGGCGGTGGTGGTACAGTTTTCTCCGATTGGAATGAAAACGATGATACTCCTTGTACTTGGACTGGCATTTCATGTGCTAACATTTCTGGTTCTTCAGAGCCACGTGTCGTTGGGGTTACTCTTTCCGGTAAGAATCTCCGGGGATACTTACCGTCTGAGCTGGGAACGTTACTCTATCTCCGGCGACTGAATCTTCATGGAAATAATATTTACGGTTCTATCCCTGACCCTTTATTCAATGCGACGTCGCTTCACAGTATTTATTTGTATGATAATAATATCTCTGGTATACTTCCTCCTTCTGTTTGTAATCTTCCTCGTTTGCAGAATTTGGATATTTCTGATAATTCACTTTCTGGAACTTTCTCTAAGGATCTACGTAATTGTAGGCAGTTACAGAGGCTTATTCTAGCTCGGAATAAATTCTCCGGTGAGATTCCGGTGGGGGTGTTCCCGGAGTTGGCGAATTTGGAACAACTTGATCTTTCGTCGAATTTGTTCAATGGTTCGATTCCTGAAGATATTGGTGAATTGAAGTCACTGTCTGGGACTTTGAATCTTTCTTTTAATCATTTTAGTGGAAGAATTCCCAAATCTGTAGGTGATTTACCTTTAACTGTTAGTTTTGATCTAAGGAATAATAATTTATCTGGTGAAATTCCTCAGACGGGTTCTTTTGCTAATCAAGGTCCGACGGCATTTCTGAATAATCCCTTGTTATGTGGATTTCCTTTACAAAAAAACTGTAAAAATAGTTCAAACAATTCAACACAAGTTGAGGGTTCATCGGGTAACGAGGGACCGAATTCGCGTAAGGGGTTAAAACCTGGATTCATTATATTGATATGTTTGGCTGATGCATTTGGAGTGGCATTTATAGGACTAGTGATTATTTACTTGTATTGGAAAAAGAAAGACTCTGGTGGTTGTAGCTGTACTGGAAAAGGGAAATTTGGTGGGAATGAGAAGAGAATACTTTTTGCTTTCCCATGTATTAATGGATTTCCGAATAATGATTCGGAAGTTGAGTCTGAAAAGGGAGGTGGTGGTGGGGCTAGTGTGAGTGGTGGGGAGGGTGATCTTGTGGCTATTGATAAAGGTTTTAGCTTTGAACTTGATGAGCTGTTGAGGGCTTCTGCTTATGTATTGGGAAAGAGTGGGTTGGGGATAGTGTACAAGGTTGTGCTTGGGAACGGTATCCCAGTGGCAGTGAGGAGGTTAGGGGAAGGTGGGGAACAGAGATATAAGGAGTTTGTAGCTGAGATTCAGGCAATCGGAAGGGTTAAGCATCCTAATGTTGTGAAGTTAAGAGCTTATTATTGGGCTCCTGATGAGAAACTTCTCATTAGTGATTTCATTTCCAACGGCAACTTGGCTTCTGCTCTTCACGGTGCGCTTTTCATTATAGTAAAACATCTTCAGTTTTGTTTGTCTAGTAGATATAACCTGTTAAAAGAATCATTAACGCATTCATATTTTAGATATCGAGGTATACTATATTCTTATCATTTAGTAGCATGATACACTCTGATGGATGTTTCGTACTTTCCAAGATTGATAAGTGCAAAGTGTAATTCTTTTGCTGGATTGGTATTTTACTTATTGATCACTCTTTTGAGGAGTGGAAATACAATATAAGACTTTTGGTATTAGGTTAGTCAGGAGTTTGGGATGTTCTAGTATTTATTCACTAGTATAACTGTTTAATATATGCCCGGTGACAAAATAATGACTATTCGCTGTTGTGTGTTCCTTGATGATTTTGAATAGTAATTATTCACATGCCATCTAGTGATAATTTTATCTTGAATGTGTCCCATGTGCTTGCAATCCTTGAGTGAATGATGAGTATTGTTTGCGACTTGAAAATATGCTTAGGTTTTAAGCCTAATTGTATCAGCTGATAGGATAGTCTTTATTATGTATCATAGATGACAAGTTATCTGCATAAAGGGTAAACCAACAACCTAACATTTTCCATCCATTTCAATGGATAGTTAAAGCACATCGTAGTATATTAACTTATAATGATCCAGCTTAAGTCAATTTGCAGACTTTAACGATTTACTGCCGATGCAATAATCATATGTTGACATCATATCGAACCTGGTAGAAAGGGCATTTGGGCATGTTTTGAAGAATTTAGTCTCTCTTTTTTCATGTGACATATGGTTGACTGCCCCGATAAACCTTGCGGAAAATGATTTATCATCAATTAGAAGCAAACCAATAAGTACGAGGGGCCAAGAACTGAATTATGTCATGCACTAGGTCAATTCCTTAAGTTGTGGAGTTACGTATTCTGTCTCTCAAAAGAGTCTAGATATTACATTGTTTTATTATGTCTTTTAGAGATGTATTACCTGATTTGCATATACTAATATTCAAGAATTTGCGAATCGCTCTGCCTGATGCAGTTTGACTTTACAGATGTTTACTTTTTCGAAGCAAACTAGAATCTGCAGTATCTGGTCTGGTAACTACCATCTAGCATGAGCGGGACTTATACTCCCTTGAGATGGATTCTAGACTTCGAATTAATAAAAATTAGTGTTCTGCAATTGAATTTTGCACTGTTGCTGTTGGTATAGCTGCTTGAATGTTACATTTTTAAAAAGAATTAGATTTTTTCCCCTGATACAAATCGTTGTTTACATATATGAATATCTACTTCACTGCCTCATATACATGTCACTATGAATCTATAACACATTCGTTACCCAAGAGTAACTGCTTGCTTTCTGAGACAAATATATTTGATGACCTTTGGTTATATGGTACCTGATGTTCCCAGTTTCTTAATTTACCGGGTTTTAAAATTATGTAGCTGGAATTTGACAGTACAGTAACTTACCGTTTGCATTCTGAAGAAGTTGAGTGTTTTCTTTCTGCATCTCTTTTACCAAATTGTTTTGCCATGTGCTAGATCTGAATGTATTGACGTAGTGACAGTAGTTTCATGCTCTAGCTGATTGAGATTGACCAAATTAATATGAGCAACGATTTGCCTCAAGTGTAATGTTAATATTGAACTGAAAAGTTATTACTGTGGTAAATATTGTGATGACAATTTCGTTTGCCTTTATACAGGGAGAAATGGGCAACCATCACCTAGTTTAACATGGTCAACGAGACTGAAAATTGCTAAGGGAACAGCGCGAGGTTTAGCCTATCTCCACGAGTGTAGCCCAAGGAAATTTGTCCATGGAGACGTCAAACCTTCCAATATTCTCCTTGATACTGAACTGCAGCCATATATATCTGATTTTGGCCTCAATCGATTAATCAATATCACGGGAAACAACCCCTCCTCTTCTGGTGGATTTATGGGTGGAGCTCTTCCTTACTTGAAGCCTGCTCAACCAGAACGTCCCAATAACTATCGAGCACCAGAAGCTCGAATCACTGGTAACAGACCCACCCAAAAATGGGATGTGTACTCATTCGGGGTGGTCTTGCTTGAACTGCTGACTGGAAAGTCTCCTGACCTCTCAGTTCCTACAACATCCACTTCAACGGAAGTTCCAGATCTTGTAAGATGGGTAAGAAAGGGATTCGAGGAGCAAAATCCACTGTCGGATATGGTAGAACCAATGTTGCTTCAAGAAGTCCATGCTAAGAAGGAAGTACTAGCTGTATTTCATGTAGCTCTTGCATGCACCGAGGCAGATCCAGATATTCGACCAAGGATGAAAACTATCTCAGAAAACATTGAGAAAGTTGGAGCTTAAACTTTTCGGTACACTCATGTCAAGGAGTTCCTGAGTTTCATGGACTTCTTTAATGTTTTTTTTTTTTGCAGTAATTGCTCCTATTATTTTTTTTCTTTAGAAGTTAATCAAATCTTTAAACTTAACTACAGAAGGTACAGAATACTAGTGTGCTGCAACAAAATTCCTGTCATTTTTGAGAAGTTAATTAGTTGCTTATCTCTTTAATCTATTTCTGTAATTCTGATGTTAAAACAACTTTTCATGGCCAATAAAATTATAATTCTTTGTTACTACAAGTCTGTTTGGATTGGCTTAAAAGTTCGTCATACCTACTTCTAAGTCATTTTTAGCTTTTGAAAGTGTTTGACTAAGTTAAAAATAACTTAAAATAAGTATAAATTAACTTTAAAAATAGAGTTAAAAGCTAAAAGTAGGTACTTCTCTACTTATCATTTTTAATTTAAAAGTTACTTAAGTTTGACTTTTTAAAAACTATTTTTAAAAAACTACTTTTTTAAAGTTAAGCCAAATGGGCTCGTAGTAGTGTTTGGCTTTTTTCCGAATTCACTTTTCTCTTTCTTCCACATCATGACATAACTGTTTCTAGGGATGGGCATTCGGTTATTCGGTTCGGTTTCGGTTCTTGTACAACGTGTACCGAACACCGAACCGAATTATTTCGGTTCGGTTCGGTTTTTTATTTTGATTCAGTTTATGTTATTTCGGTTCAGTGTTTTTGTTATGGGCCTGCTTAGTGGGCTTTTAAAATTTTAAAATTATACAATTTTTTTGTTTGATTTTTCAGTTTAATGGGCTAAAAATAGTTACATTGCTATGTCATATCAGCTGCAATATTCTGTAAAATGCCCTATAGCTGAAAGCTGAAACATGTACATTTCACACTTGTACCACTGCTGCTATAAACGAAATATTATTACATATATATGTATCACTGCTATTATAAACTAATGTTATAAGCTAAAACATCAAGAGCCCACCTCAAAGAAGTATACTTGTAACTGTAAAATGCAAGATGTCCCTAAATTAATTGGACATTTATTTTAACTAACAACAAAAAGCTCACCTCAAAAGTCAAAAACTGCCATAAGCCATTAGGCATTAACGCCAATATGCCACAAATTTTTAATTAACAAAAGTGCATTGTACTAACAAGCAACAATTTAATAAGTGATAAAACTTCACTACACTTCACAAATACAATGATCAATTGATCATGCCATGACACCACAACATAATAATAATTTAACAAGTAACAATAATGCACCAATGTAGTTTCTTTCATGAGACCACTTTCAAGTTTCAAGTGTCAACAATAACAAACAACAATAATGAACAACAAACAATGTAGCTTCTTGCCTTCTTCCATGAGATCACTTTCAAATGCCAACAATAACAAATAACAAAAAATGAGCAACAATGTAGTTTCTTGACTTTCTTCCATGAGACCACTTTCAAGTCTCAAGTGCCAACAAAAATACTAACAAAATTTAGTACTTTACGTCTTTCTTCATTGTATTGACTCTTGGACCTTTTAAGATAAAATCAAATGTTAGAATACTACTTTTAAGATTAAAAAATGATATTATTAAATAAATGACGTATTGAACTCACCACTATTAAATACTTGAGACTTGCAAGTCAATCATAGATCAACAATGAAAGAGTTTCTTCCACTATTTGCCATCTCTATAAATAAGAAAATCAAATATGTCATACAACACAATAAGTATTTTATTTTCCAAAAATAAATAAAAAAATAAAAAGTCTTACCAAGTTCAATTTTTTCAAGAAACTCCAAACTTTCTTCAACACAAATAGGCTTAGTTTCTTGTCTAAGCCAATCTTGGACACAAATAAGGCATTGCACGCATTTGGGAGTCAATGAACTTCTAAAGGGATCAAGAATACGATCACCGGTGCTAAATGCACATTCCGATGCCACACTCGACATAGAAATAGCCAATACATCTCGAGCCAACTGTGAAAGTACAGAAAATCTAGGAGAATTAACTTTCCACCAAATCAAATTATCAAAATCCTCAGATTTAGGCTCTTGGTCTTCAAGAAGATATCTATCCAACTCAGATTTAACACCTAAACTTCCAGAATCATCCTTTTGTTTCTTCATGTAAAACTTAGTTCTCAAAGAATTTATTTTCACATTTTGAAAAAGACCACAAGTAGATGAATCAGATAAGTCAGATTAAGATGATTGATTTTTAGAACCTTTTGCATACTTACTTGCATAGATCGCAAATAATTTTTTCAAGTAAGCTTCTACTTCATTATTCACTATCTTTCCCTTTTCTTCCCCAAATAATTCTTCAAGAGAAAAACTAACATACACAAATTTATTGCGAGGATCCAAAACAGAAGCAATAAAAAGCATTTTGTTCATCTTCTCAGGAGTACCCCACTATTTCTTGAACTTTTCTTTCATCCCCGAAGCCATTTTACTCAAGTCAACTTCATCACTTGTCATACATACTTTCAAATATGCATCAAGCTCAAATATATCCTCAAAATGAACATTACAAGTAACATACCGTGAACCTGAAACTTTCAATGTGAGTTCATAAAAAATTTCAAGAAACTTTGTGACATTCCTCACATTAGTCCAATCCTCATTTTGAATTGAACCTGCAATACTTTCATCTTCACAAACATCAGTAGCAAGAAAAGAATTAAAATTACCATCATAAAGATCAAACCTCTCAAAAGCTTTCTCAAACTTTTCTGCCGTGTCCAACATCAAATAGGTGGAATTCCACCTAGTAGGCACATCTAAAGACAACATTTTATCACTTTCTATCTTTTGCATTTCAACACATTTCAAGAAGTTTCTTGTCCTTGTAGAAGATGATCTAACATATTTCACCATTTGTCTCACCCGTTTGATAGAAGGACCAATTTCTTTCAAACCATCTTGCACAATTAAATTAAGTATGTGAGCCATACATCTCACATGAAGATGCTTACCATCCATCATATTAGTTCCCCACATATCTAATTTTTTGGACAACTCTAAAATCGCCACATCATTTGAAGAGGCATTATCAATCGTAACAGTAAAGACATTGTCCAAATTCCAATCAAGTAAACAATTACTAATACACTCAGTCAAATGCTCACCTTTATGACTAGTGATAGGACACAAATTCAATATTCTTTTATGAAGCACCCAGTCCCTATCAATAAAGTGAGCAGTTAAACACATATAATTGATTCTTTGCACCGAAGTCCATGTGTTTGTTGTGAGACAAATTCTTGGTTGTATTTCTCTAAAAGACTTTTTCAAATCTATTCTCAATTCACCATAAACTTCATAAGAATCCCTTGTTATGGTTCTACAAGAAGGAATCCGAAACAAAGATTGGACTTTACTCATAAACTTCTTAAAGCCTTCTTTTTCAACAAAACTAAAAGGTAGTTCATCCAAAATTATCATCTCAACTAAAGCTCTCCTAGCTACCTCTTGCTCAAATTTCCAAGTCTCTATCGAAGAATTGTTACTTTGACAATTTAACAATTTTTGAATACCAGGTGCAACAGGCGGGGCTTATACACTTTACATCGGTTAGTCAAATGTTGTCTCGGTCCACTTGTTCCATTTCTAGTTGTATTAGCAGCATAGTATTGTTTACAATGTAAACACTTTGCTTTAACTAATATACCATTTTCAAAAAAATATTCAAAGTGCTGCCAAACAGGAGATCTAGGATCCATTTCTTTTTTCTTTTTTTTTTGTTTCCTCTGTGCCAATTGACGCATCATTGCTATTAGTAGGTGTATTATTAATAGAATCAACCATACTTATTCGATTTTGATCAGCCACACCCACATTTAATTGATTTTGTTCAACCATCTATATAAAAAAATCAATTTCACAATGAATTCACACACTAAGTAACTAGTAACAAAAGAAAAAATCACAAAGAAAAATAAATGAAAAAAGAAATATTTATTTTAAAACTTTGTAACTTAAAATGAAAGAAGAAATATTGACAATATCTGATGGTGATCGCCGCCTCGCCGGTCGCTGGTGGTCGCCGGCTGCTGCGTGATGCTGGTCGGCGGTCGCTGTTGCGTGGTGTGTGCTGGTCGGCCGGTCGTTGGCTTGTTGCTGATTGCCGGTCGCTGGAAGACGTGAAAAGTACCGTGGAAAATTGGACCATGGAATCAGTCAATCAGAATGTGCGGTTGCACTGCTATGCCTATTCCTAATTTTCTAATTCCTATTCTGCTAACTGCTAAGAAGTAAGAAGTTAGAAAAGTAAAGGGTAAAGTACTAAAGTAGTAAAGTTTGACCTAATTGATTTTTGTCTATTTATTATTTGATATTAATAAAATATTAATAATATTATAAATATAATGTAATATATTTCAGTAAACCGAAATATCAAATAGTACAAAATCAAATACTGAAAAACGAATCGAAATACTGAAAATATGAAAATATATACCAATACCAAACCGAAAACCAAAATAATTCGGTTCGGTTCAGTGTTTCGATTTCTCGGTGTTTATGCCCACCCCTAACTGTTTCCACACCCCCCAACTTAGGACTGAAGCATCTATTCTCACCTTTCTTTTCATCCAACACTCCCCAACTTAAGCTTTCTAGGCTTCATATTGCAGTTACAATTAGCCAACAAAACAGTTTAAAAGCTTAATATGGGAGACTAAGGATAATATTATACATTTAGAAGCATTATTTAGGTTAAATTGACTTTAATTTCACAAAATAAGGCTAAGTTCATCTCTATAACTAAGCTATCCTCACACATGTGACATGACTAACCAGACAAGTTCTGGATTACATGCATAAACACAGTGACACCACAAGTCCTAACACACACAATGACATCAGACTTCTTTAGCTTTCATTATAACTCCCAAACTAGTACTCTAAGCATCATGTAATTTTCAATGTTAACCAAAAGAGAGATATATGTCAATAAATACAGGTGGAGTTCGGACAATTTTTCCAAAAGGGTCCATTTTTTCATCAAAAATAGGTTTCATGCCATAAGAAAACAATCTACCACCATTTAAGTCAAACCTACTTTATTCTACTTAAACTAAACATGAACTATTCCCTTAAGAAAGTCTCCTACCAATCTATCATCCGGAAAAATCTGACTCTAGATGCAAGGGAGCCTTCCACGCATTGGACCCCGCTCCGCAACCCCCTATTTGCCATACTAGAGTTGACCAAGTCAAAACAAAGTTCAATCGGGATTAAGATTTCGATCCTATTACTATAAATATGTCATTAAGATGACATTTTTAGAGTTAAACATTATAAAAATAGGTTACAAATTAGTCATAAAAGATAGGAATTACTCATAGCATATAGGAAGATTCATTGTTCTTAGTTTTTAGGGTTTAAATATAGTTTTTCTTAGACGATTATTGTGGAGCGAACAAGATTCTCTTTCAAGAGCTACATTAATCAAAGGTGTTGTTTAATTTCTTTTATATTAATGTTCCTTGGTAGTTTAAATTATTTTAGTTATTATTTATAATTAGTTATGAGTAACTTAACTGAAAACTAGGGTTATGAAACTTAGAGTAGGGATGATGATAATAGATTATTTACATTAAAATAAATCTTCTCACAGAGGGGTCACTACAAAACAAGGCATATATTGCTATAAATTTTTTTGTAGCTAAATATTAAATTTTTCGTGGCTAAACACTTTAGCTATAATATTTTTTTTCGTAGCAAGATGTAGCGTCGCTAATAGTTAGCTACAAACTTTACATGGCCCATGGCTAAGTACTTATACTTATTGCTACAAAAAAATTATGGTGTAGCTGCGATGTAAAAAAGGTTTTGCCACGAATAATATACTTATAGCAAGTAATTTTATTCTTGTGCCACGATTAATAAAATTTGTAGCTATCTTTATATTATAGCCACAAGGTGTTGTATTGTAGCAAAAAAGTTAATTTATTTGCCATGCAAACTTTAATTTTATGGCTATTTCTATGGTTTAGTCTTGTGGCAATAGTACTCATATTTAGTCACAGATTAAAATATTCATAGCTATGAATTAAAGTATTTTCCACAAATACTTTTATATTGTAACTAAAAATTCATACCTATAGCCATGAAATAGATATCACTATAGCTAAAAAAATCATTATTTGCTACGAAAAGTGAAACATTTTAGCCATACTCTTAATACGTTGCAATTATATATAGGAGTATATGTCTAGCTACAAATTCAACATTTCATGGCTAAAAGTATGTACTTTATAGCCACAAGATATAAATTGTAGCAAAAGATTCAATTGCCATGAAAATGAAAATATATATACATTACTATTTGCGTGGCAATTATTATATCTACGGAATGAAAATTCTGCCACAAATATTGTTAGCCGCAAATATTCATACAATTAGCTAAAAATTCATTTTTGAAATGAAATATATAGACAATTATAGCAAAATATCTTAAATTGTGCTAAAAATACAATATATTATAGAGAAGAGATTTAATAAATTTCAACAATATCATTCAAAATGGTGAAATATCATTTCACTTAAATATATAAATAAACTTTTACAAGGGAAAAAACTAATAATTCATGACCCGATCGATTTTGATTCCGTCACTTCTCCACAAGCTGCAACAACAATTAAAAAAATAAATAAGAAAATGATATAATAAAATATTCATTTAAAAAAATTAAATTTTATTTATTAATATAACACTAGAGGAGTTTTTTCATTCTTTTGAAAATGAAAATAATAATCATTATTACTAGTTGAATTTAGACAATGAAATAAAAGTCATTCAACTCTGTTCTAAATATAATTTATGTGTACCATTTCGTGTCTAAGTTTCGCATCTTACAATCTAGTTATTCGATCATGCAGATTCATCTGACTCCCAATTGAATGTTTGACACCTAATCTTGACGTCGCCGACACACATGATACCTACTTCATGATGCCTAACCAATACCTCCTTTTGCTGCACCTACTAAGCTCAACAAACTGATCTTACTGCCTTGGCACTTTAGAAACTACAACATCAGAAATATGCCAGACAATGGAAGCCTAATAAATTATTAGAGTATTTAAAAACAAGCCTATTATGTCTCATGGAAAATCAAACATATCTTGACAAAGATGAATCCAGTTGATTGCATTTTAAGAGCTGCAATAACACCATGATCAAAACAAATACCAGTAGCAAGTAGATAAAGCAAAGCAAACACCGAGCACTGCAAAAAAAAATTCTACTTCATATTTTTTAATTGTTGTATTTCAGAATGGACGTTAAATGTGTCGAGTTTCAGAGAAGCTGAGGTGAATTCTGGTTCACCATTGATGAAGCATCGAGAAACAGGAAGAAGAGAGAACTTGGAGACTGGTTGAAGAATTGGGGAAACTGAATTAATTGAATTGATCTCAATTGTTCCTTTACAATATTATACAAGATGACAAATGAGCTCAGCACAGATTCCAAGATAACAAACTATTCTAACAAACAAAAATAACCAACTCTTAACAACTAACTAACTAACTACTAATTAATCTGTCAACTAGTTACTAATTAGATTAAGAGCTAAATGTGATGAATCTCAACACCCCCCCTCAAGTTGGAGGTGAGTAGCTCACAGCCAACTTGTGCAAAATAATGGAATGCTTTGAGCTTGGTAAGGGCTTGGTCAAAACATCAGCCAGTTGTTCCTCAGTTGATATGTGATGAAGTACAATGAGGCCTTCCTGCAGCTTCTCCCTAACAAAATGACAATCCACTTCTATATGCTTTGTTCTTTCATGAAACACAGGATTTCTTGCTATATGAACAGCTGCTTGACTATCACAAAACACAGGAATGGGCAGGTTACATGGCATATGCAGTTCAGTCACTAATCTCTCCAACCATACCAATTCCCCTACTACTTTTCTGACTGCTCTGTATTCAGCTTCTGCTGAGGACAAAGAAATAGTTGTCTGCTTCTTAGATTTCCAACAAATAGGACTGTCTCCCATCAACACAATATAGCCACTCACTGACCTTCTAGAATCAGGGCAGGCAGCCCAATCTGAATCACAATAAGCAGTGACAGTGCAATCTTTATCATTGGATAAGAAGATTCCTAAACAAGGATCATTCATAATGTATCGGAGAACATGATATGCAGCCTTCAGATGTGGTTCCCTAGGAGATTGAAGGAACTGACTAAGATGTTGAACACTGAAGGCTATGTCTATCCTGGTATGAGTCAAAAAATTCAATTTCCCTACCAGCTTTCTGTAATGTGTAGGGTCTTTTAGTAACACCCCCTCATTTGCCTTGAGTTTAACTGTGGATTCGAGTGGAGACAAGACTGGTCTGTAGGATGAACAATCAAATTCTGTCAATAGGTCTGTAGTGAACTTTCTCTGTGATATCAAAACTCCAGTGTCTTTGTAGAGTATTTCTAACCCCAGAAAGTAGTGAAGCTTCCCTAGATCTTTTATCTTGAATTTGTCATGAAGGAAACACTTTAGAGAACTTATTTCACCAACATCAGTTCCTGTTAAAACTATATCATCAACATAGACGGCAACAAATACAAGAGAAGCACCAGTTTTTCTATAAAACAAGGAATAATCACTGTCTGAGTGAGAATACCCTCTTGAGAAGAGTACTTGAGCCTAGTTATCATACCATTGTCTACTTGCTTGTTTGAGACCATATAAAGATTTCTTGAGTTTGCAATATAGGTTTATATCATCTACTAGAAGCCCTTGAGGTGTGGTCATGTAAACTTCCTCACATAAATCTCCATGGAGGAAAGCATTGTTGACATCCAATTGATACATATCCCAGCCCTTTTTCACAGCTATGCTGATTAAGGTTCTAACTGTAGTCATTTTCACTACTGGAGAAAAAGTCTCATTGTAATCAACACCTGCCTGCTGAGTATAACCCTTTACCACAAGTCTGGCTTTGTATCTTTCCACTGAACCATCAGCTTTGTGTTTGATTTTGTACACCCATCTACACCCTATTGCTTTCTTTCCTGCAGGTAACTTAACAAGTTCCCAAGTGTGGTTAGCATATAAGGCCTCAAATTCTGATGTCATTGCCATTTGCCAGGCAGGATCTAACACTGCCTCTTCATATGAGGATGGTTCAGTGTCATGTGAAATGTTCTTAACAAGATGTTGACTGTCTGTACTAAAACTAGTAAGAGATGTATGATGGTTAAAATGAGAGGGTGATAATGATGATGAAGTGGAAGGTTGTATTGAAGGTAAAGAGTAATGGTATTCTTTAAGGTATGAAGGAATGGTGTGTGGTCTTGTGGATCTCCTGAGGTTCTGGACAGTGGTGTTTGGTAGGTCTGTTACTATAGAATCACTAGGTGTTTGTGATACATCATTGTTAGAGGATGAATGTATGTAAGGATGATTAGGCAAAACAGTACTAGTGACAGTATCAGTGGTGTCATCATCCAGCACATTAACCTTGTAAAAAGAATCATTAGCAGGACTTGACACAGAATTATCATCAGGACTTGACATATTAGAATTTGTGATTATTTGTTTTAGTATTGTGGCAAAACTAGTATTTGGTTTTGAAGTAGAGAAAGGAAAAATATTTTCACAAAATGACACATCCCTAGAAACATGTATTCTCTTAGTACTCAAGTCTAAAACCTTGTACCCCTTTGTGTTGAAAGGATATCCTACAAAAATGTGGGGTGTGGATCTTGGCTCAAATTTGCTCTTATGAGTTGTGATTGTAGGAAAACATAGGCAACCAAAAGATTTAAGGTGTGAATAGAGAGGCCTTTTATCATACAATGCCTCAAAAGGAGTTTTGTCATGGAGAGTTGAATTAGGCAATCTATTAATCAAATAAGTTGCTGTGAGTATGCACTCACCCCAGTATCCAATAGGCAGTTTGGACTGGTACAATAGTGCTCTTGCAACTTCTAGAAGGTGTTTATGTTTTCTTTCCACTACACCATTTTGTTGTGGTGTGTATGGGCAAGTTTTTTGGTGTATTATGCCTTTACTTTGAATATATGCATTTGCTTCAACATTTACAAATTCTGATCCATTGTCAGTTCTGATAGACTTAACAGTGGTTTGAAACTGGTTTTCCACAAGAGATACAAAAGTTTTTATAGTTTGGAGTGTATTACTTTTGCAGGAGAGAAGTTGTGTCCATGTTGACTTGCTGAAGTCATCCACAATGGTCAGAAAATACTTGTAGCCATTGTGAGTTGTTTCATGGTAAGGTCCCCACAAATCTAAGTGGAGAAGGTCAAAAGGTTTAGTACTAGAGGAAATGCTTTTTGTAGGGAAAGGTGATCTTGTTTGTCTAGCCATGGGGCAAATGGAACATACAAAAGGTTGTTTGGGTGAAAAAGATATGGGAATGGCAGAAATTCCTTTCATCTTTACAAAGGGTACGTGGCCTAGCCTGTTGTGCCATAAGAGATCAACATTATTCCCATGAGACATGCATGATAATGAAGGTATAGAATTAGAAACAGGGGTACTTTTATTCCTTTTATCACAAGGTAAGTCAGAAATATCACACAAGGAGTTACATGATTTTGAACTAGGACTCAAAGATCTACAAGTTGCAGAATTCAAAATAGTAGAAACAACAGGGAAAGAAAAAACATGTGATCCATTTGCTTAGACTACAGAGCTTGGACAAGAAGTATGACACTTTGAACAGAAGAAGTAGAGTCCACTTTGTGCTCTACCAATCTCCAGAGGGCTCTTCATTGAAGGGCCCTGCATCAAACAAGAGGAAGAATTGAAACTAATTGATCCTTTAAAGTGAGAAACTAAGCAATGAACTGAAATCAGATTGTATTTGAAACTAGGAACAAACAAGACTTTATACAAGATTAAAGATGGATTCAAACGAGCATCACCAACTTCTGTCACTTTTACTCTATAGCCATTTGGTAATGTTACTAGAAAGGGATAAGGTAATGGTCTGATGTTGGTCAATAGAGATTTGTTAAAGGTCATGTGATTTGAGGCACCGGAATCTATTATCCAAGAGTCAGCAGAAACTTGAGAACATTTACATGACAGCTTACTAACATCAACAGTTGAAGAGGAACAAGTTAGAATACCTGCAAAGTTCACAGGTCCACCAAAAATATTTGCATTCTCTCTAGCTGTATCTGCATTGCTATTTCCTCCTTGAACCTGAATGTTTTCCAGCAAATTCATCAGTTGTTCAAGGTGTTGTTTGGAAATGACAGGACTCTTCTTCTCATGACCACATTTATCATCACTTCCTTCATGACATTTCCCTTTATTCATGTGTTCACGACCAGCATGAGCAGTAGCTGCTGTTCCTGCAGCATTCTTGCCTTTAGTGAATTTGAAATCTTCAGGGAAACCATGGAGCCTGTAACACTTGTCCCTTGTATGTCCAAATTTCTTACAATACTCACAAAACAAATGAGACTTATTTAGAGGTTTGCTTCCTCCACTGCTACTTCCCCAATTGCTCCTCTGTGGAGTGTAATTTGTTCTGAAATTTGCACTGGTACTGGCAGCATTCACATGTAAAGAAGTGGACTCCAGATTGAATTTACCATGAGGTTTTACTTCCCTTTGCTTTTCTTCCTGCACAAGGATGGAGAAGGTTTGAGCCATGGTAGGCAAAGGATTCATCATCAGGATACTGCCTCGAACGATTGTATACACTTCATTCAAACCCATGAGAAAATGAATTAGTTGTCTGTCTTGCTCAGCCTTGTGCATCCTTGCTTTCCCATCACAAGTACACACACATGTGCACTGAGAACTGGTGTCCAATGTGCTAAGTTCCTCCCAGAGCTTACGCATTTTGGTATAGTAACTAGTGATATCAAGATTTTCCTGAGTCAATTCAGTTATTTCTCGCTGCAATTGGTACAGTTTCGCACCATTGGTCTGATCATACCTATCAGCCAATTCATCCCACAACTCCTTTGCGTTGTTAACATATTGCAGGCTATCGGTGAGATCTTTTGAGAGTGAGTTGAGAAGCCACGAAGTGACCATATCATCACATCGTTCCCATTGAGCGAAAGTAGCTGAATCGAGATTTGGTTTCACAATTTTTCCATTGATAAAACCTGTTTTGTTCTTCACTGATAGTGCTCTGAGAACTGCTCGTCTCCAGGAACGATAACCTGATCCATCAAACAAAACCAGAACAATTGAAGATCCAGCACTCTCAGATGGATGCATATAAAGAGCATTAGTGAATAGGATTGGGAGATCCTGAATCTGAACTGGAGGTGCATCAAAATTTTCCTGATCGAGGTTGGGTGCCATGGCTACTGAATATCAATTAACAACAAAAACAGAGAGGAAACGAGAAGAGAAGATGATCGATGTGGAGAAATCCACAACAAAAATAGAGAAGAAACGAAGAGACAGAATGATCGATGCGGAAGAGAGAACCTTACGGCTCTGATACCATGTCGAGTTTCAGAGAAGCTGAGGTGAATTCTGGTTCACCATTGATGAAGCTTCGAGAAACATGAAGAAGAGAGAACTTGGAGACTGGTTGAAGAATTGGGGAAACTGAATTAATTGAATTGATCTCAATTGTTCCTTTACAATATATACAAGATGACAAATGAGCTCAGCACAGATTCTAAGATAACAAACTATTCTAACAAACAAAAATAACCAACTCTTAACAACTAACTAACTAACTACTAATTAATCTGTTAACTAGTTACTAATTAGATTAAGAGCTAAATGTGATGAATCTCAACAAAATGTTATTAATGAAGATGTGTGATGTTGGCCTAGCCTCAAATCATATTAATCTAGTAAAAAGATTAGCACAAGATAAGAAATGGCCAACACAATGCTACCCTGGTCATTGTTGGGTTTTAAAGGTGTGAACAAGAAATGAATGGTTGTGACTCTCCTGAAGAGTTGTGACTATGCCAAAGGTTGTGTCCTTTCTAAAGGGTTGTGACCGTTTGAAATGTTATGCCTTTTTCAAAGTGTTGTGACCTTTCTAAAAGGTTGTCTTCTTTCTGAAATGTTGTCTTCTTTCCAAAAGGGTTGTGACCTTTACCCTTTGTTGGCTATAAATAGAGAGGTTTTCTCTCATTTTTCTGCATCGAATTCTTCCCTTCTTATGCATACATTTCTTACAAAACAAAATCGATCGATCGTGTCTGTGTGTGTGATTCGTTGAAATTATCGAAGTTTGAGGTACCGCTACTTCTTTAATGGTTAATCCGTTTTATCTTGGGAGGAATTAATCTACAACCTCGGGTACTTGAGGGGATTAAATTTCTTAAGGACACACAGTGGGTTCTGTGGACTCGGATAATTCTTTGTGTTTTTCTTTTCATCTTTTATTATTTTTGGTTTGCTAATATGAATACATGTGATAACAAGCTTAAGAAATTTAATGTTGGTATTTTCTGTGGTAAGGAAATTACTTCTATTTTCTGTGTTCTTTTTGTTGAAAAATGAAAAAAGAAAAAAGAAAAAAGAAAAAGAGAATTATTTTATCATATGATAAAAGAGGTATGGGATGAATTAGTACTACTTTAATATGTTCGAGTATATTTTTTGTAGTAAGTTTCCCTTGGATGGGTAAGATTATTTTTATTTTCTTTCCAAGTGCATTCAAGCATTGCATCTCTTCAGTTTTCTTTTCAATGAGAAATTATTTTGCGCATAAAAGCTAAGATGAACACTTTAATTTTTTCCCTATATTCTTGGTTTTATATAACTATGAGAGGAAGTAAATGAACAAATATTTGTCTCCTAACAATATTTGAACTTGAGTTTAGTTTCTTGTTGAAATTAAATGTCTTCTTGAGGAAAATAGGAATATGATAAAAACGGAGAAAAAAAAAATAGCAAGAAAAGTGACTTGCATGGAATCATTGCTGACAGATAGAATATGATTCAATGAGAGTAAAAATCAGTTTCTATCTTTATTTCCCTTGATTATTATTTTCTTTTTCTATCATTTATAAGTTATGAGATTTATATCATAAATGTTAGGATAGATGGTCATTATGTGATGATCTCAGAATATGTATTTATTATTATTAATATGTATTCTGTTTAGAGGAGAGAAAAAACTTTAGTAATTTTCTACTCCATGTGAAATTTGATTGTGTTTGACTTTTGGAGACTAAAATCTTCTGATTTTTTTTTACTCCTTTGGTTTGAAGAATATAAGAACTTCATGAACAAACAGATTGTTCATTGGTTTGAAGAATATAAGAACTTCATGAACAAACAGATTGTGCATTGGTTTGAAGAATATAAAAACTTCACCAATTTGTTAAATACACTGTTTGAATGAATATTCTGACATGAAGAGTACAAAATCTTCGTCAGAAATATTAAGGCTAAATGATTTGAAAAAGATAAAATATTTATCGTTAGCTAGAAACAGTGTTGTATTTGAGGTTTCTGGAGATTAAAACCTTTGTGGTTTACTACTCTGTTTGAATATGAAACTGATTCGAAGAATATAAAACTTCATCAGAATTCAAGGTTCATTCGGTTAACGATTAGAAGAATATAAAAACTTCATCGTTAAACTAGAAACAAGTTGTATAAAGATTGAATCTTTATTGTTAGTATTCTAAATACTAAGTGGTTTGTCTAGTTGTGACAAAACGAAAAAAAAAACACTAATGACATAAAATTAGTGAATTTTGTGCCTGCAATGGGTGTTTATATGGATTAAATCTTCAAAAGAAGGCTTCGTGTTGCCAATGTGTAAGCATGGAAGAAAATATGTGGAAAATAATTTCAAATACTTGAAAGATATTTTTGAGAACATATTTAAAATGTGGAGGGTTCTTTACTTGTGATAAAGACAAAATTAGACTTGCTATCTAATATAAATTTGAAAATGCAAGATATGAAATTTAATGACATTCTTGTATTATATTTGACCCACAAAATTCTTGGAGTATATTTGCTATTGTGGACGTTGAGTCTCTCTTTACTAGTATATGATATGACTAGTATAAAACCACAAAATTATATTACTCCTTCAAAGAAATTGTATTCTTTGATGAAAAAGTTTCACTTAAAATATTGTGATTTTTCATGAAAAGATATGTCTATTAATTTTTTTTTGTATAGACATGAACATTGGTGAAAAGTGATATGTTATGTTTGTATTGTAAAATAAATATTTGGGTCATATTGCCCTTATTGAACCGATGAGACTATGATCATGGGTAATTCTATAACAAATTGAATGTTATGGAAAGGTCCTTCTGAAAAGGACATATGGCAAGGTGTTCACTCTAAAACAATGTCTGTATTTGAGAAAGTTATAAAAAGTAAAGAACAAAATATTTGTGGAAAAAGGTTACCTCACAGAAGGTCTTTTCAAACTTAGTATTTCTGTTTGTTCTTACTTGCTTGAATCAAATTGTTTGTGACATAAATGCTTGGGACATGTCAATTACAAAACCTTGCAAAAACTGATCAACTTAGAAGTTTTGCCTAACTTCTAGTGCAATAAATCAAAATGTCAAGTATGTGTTGTTGAAAGGAAGTTTAATACCTTAGAATTGATTTACTCTGATATTTGTGATATGAAGTCAACACCATCTCATGGTGGGAAAAAGTGTTTCATAAATTTTATTGACAATTGCACTAGATATTGTTATGTTTATTTGTTGAATGGTAAAAATGAAGCAATAGAAACATATTGGCAATATAAAACTGAAGTTGAAAATCAGTTGGATAAAAAGATTGTCATGATTAGAAGTGGTAGATGTGGAGAATATGAATCTTCTTTTGCAGAAATATATTTGGAAAATGGAATCATCCATCAAATTACTGCACATTCTCACCTCAATCTAATGAAATTATTGACAGGAAAAAACCGAACTTTGAAGAAAATATTGAATGTCTTATTTATAAGTTCAGGTTTACCATAAAATTTGTGGGAGGTGCTATCATTATAGCAAAAGAGAACATCAAAAAGTTTGTCTATTCAGAAAGAGAGAAACAAAAAGTTTTGTTTGTTAGTAAAGGGAGTAACAAATAAAAAAAAAACTTTTGTTTGTTAAGAAAGGGAGCAACAGAAAGTTGTGTTTGTTCAGACTTTGTTGTATCCTGATAGAGAATTGTTTGTCGTCCCTTAAAGTTTATACAAGAAATAACTCTTGAAAGATAGTGATCAAACAATTTCCAATACAGTTTATTTCATATGAGAAGTGGAAATGAGGGAACTATTCCCAAACGGGTCAAAATAGGACCTAAGACTTTGGATTGTATGTTCATTGGATATGCTACAAATAGTAAAGCATGTCGATTTATGGTTCATAAGTTGGAACCATCGGATAGTCAAGTGAAGGGTCTAAACGACCTTGGAAAGAACCAAAGGAGAATGTACTTAATAAAAAGATTCAGAGGCATAGTAAATATCAGTGAACAAATTACTTCTTTCGGGTTTGATTTTGTAACATTTCTTCTTGAAAATGAGTCGATATAGTCGAAGAAGATATGTCTTATGTGGACACATCCTATTTGGAAAGAGGTTGTCAATAGTAGGATTCAATCTTGAGCAACCATACTTGAGAGTTGGTTGATCTTCCTCCAAGAAACAAACATTTGGGTTCAAAGTGGATCTACAAAAGGAAAAGAAAGTTGATGAAACTATTGGAAAATACAAAGCAAGACTTGATTACATCAATTCAGATGTTAATTGCGCTAGTTGCGGTATATGGCCTTCAAATTCGTCAAAATGTATGTGAAAACATATTTTTTTTGGAGAATTGGAGGAAGAAATTTACATGGAACAACCTGAGGGTTTTGTGGTTCCTGGTAAAGAAAAGAAAGTTTGTAAACTTGCTAAGACACTTTGTGGACTAAAAACAAGCGCTCAAATAATGACATGCGAAGTTTGACCAAACTATGTTGGCAAATGAATTCAACATTAATGAATGTGATAAATGTTTTTACATTAAAGACAATCCAAATCACAAGGTCATTGTTTGTTTTTATGTTGATGACATGTTGATCATCAAAAGAGACATTTCTGACATAAATGTTACTAAGCATATGCTAGAAAGTAACTTCAATATGAAATACATTGAAGTTACTGATGTGATTGAAAAGGTACTTGACAAGTTCACGTATTTGGATTTCAATATTGTCAAGACCCCAATAAATGTGAGCTTTGTACTTCAAAAGATGAAGGCAAACGTGACTCACAATTGGATTATGCTGGAGTATTGAGAAATATGATATATATCATGAAGTGTACGCGATCAGATATAGCATGTGCTATTAGTAAACTGAGTCGGTTCACAAGTAATCTAAATCAAATTCATTGGATGATAATGAAAAAAGTTTTGGAATATTTAAAACATACTTAAAAACTATTGTTTTGCATTATAACTAATATTCAACAGTATTCGAAGAATATAGAATCACTAGGTCAAATGAAGTAAAATCCATGAGTGGATATGTATTTACTCTTGGTGGAGAAGCAGTCTCTTGGAAATCTTCCAAACAGAAATGTATCGCTCGCACTACTATGAAATCTGAGTTTATCACTCTAGATAAGGCCGGTGAAGAAATTGAATGATTCCAAAATTTCTTGAAAGATTTTTGGCTCAAACCTTTTAGCTCCAGTATGCATACATTGTGAGAGTTAAATTTGCAATAGGTAGGGCATGAAGCATGATGTATAACGGAAAGTCTCGTCATATATGACGTAGACATAATATCGTTAGAGAACTACTCTCTAGTGGAATTATCATAATTGACTATGTAAATTCAAAGGATAATATGATGGATCCACTTATAAAAGGCCTAACTAGAGAGGAAGTTGATAGATTATCCAATGGTATGAGACTATGGCCAAGGACAAGTCATTGTGGCGGTAACTCTACCTAGAAGACTGGAGATCCCAAGATCTAGGGTCAAGGAGATCAAACAAAGTCATTGATGACGGTTCAACATTGTCAAAATATTTTTTTATGGTCCATTCTCATGATAAGATAATGTTCAGTAACAAGGATAAAGGCATTAGGACTTTTTAATGGTTTCTAAGTTTGATACAGGGTATATCAAATGATGTATCTACGGGATAACACATTTAGAAATCACATATGTAAGTGTGAAGTGTAAGCCACTTCAAGGAGAATCCGGTAAGGCCAGTTCTCTACGCACTTATAAACCAAGACGTGTTCATGGCTGAAACGAACAAAATAATGAGAACCAAAAACAGTTCAAGGGTTGATTATGTGACTTATGTTGTCTAGATATACACCAAAGCTCGACGGTTCAAAGATATCAAATCTACCGATTGACCAAGTATATCCGATATATGTTCACTATGGAAAGTTCAAAGGGAAATCCACTTATCCAGATGCAATCAATCCTTACTTACGAATCACACAGTTTTTCATGCATGTGTTTTAACAATAGTCATTCCCTATTCATGTGGAGGATTGTTGGGTATTAAAGGTGTGAACAGGAAATGAAGGTTTGTGACTTTGCCGAAGGGTTGTGACCATTATGAAAGGTTGTGTCCTTTCTAAAGGGTTGTGACCGTTTGAAAGGTTGTGCCTTTTCCAAAGTGTTGTGACCTTTATGAAATGTTGTCTTCTTTCCTAAGAATTGTGACCTTTACCTTTGTTGGCTATAAATAGAGAGGATTTCTCTTCTTCTTTTTGCATCGAATTCTTCCCTTCTTTTGCATACATTTCTTACAAAACAAAATCGATCGATCGTGTCTGTGTGTGATTCATTGCTGTCATTTTGAGTTCATTGAAATTATCGAAGTTTGAGGTACCGCTACTTCTTTAATGGTTAATCTGTTTTATCTTGGGAGAAATTAATCTGCAACTTCGGGTACTTGAGGGGATTAAATTTCTTAAGGACACACAGTGGTTCTGTGGAGTCGGATAGTTCTTTGTGTTTTTCTTTTCATCTTTTATTATTTCTGGTTTACTAATCTGAATACATGAGATAGCACTCTCTTGTAAATGTTGGGGTATTCAAAGTTCATGAAGGAGATATTGAAGAAGAAGCGAGTGGTTGATGTGGTCACAATCGAGGTGACCCATCATTGTAGTGCGGTGATGACCAAAAAGTTGGCTACAAAAAAAGAGGATCTGGGAGTACTCACAATCCCATGTACCATTGGATTATATAAGTTTGAGAATGACTTGTGTGATCTAGGGGAATGTATAAACTTTATACTTTAAGTGATTTTCAAGAAGTTGAGTCTTGGGGATTCAAAGCCTGTTCCATTGAGATTGTTATGACAGATCGCTTTATAAAATGGCATGTGCGTATATTATTTGACATCTTTGTTAACGTAGATAAATTCATTTTCTCAATCTATTTTGTAGTGCTTGATTGTGATGTGGATATAGAGGTGCCTATCATACTAGACCGACCATTCCTTGCCATGGGCCGCACATTAGTTGATGTTGAGCTTGGATAGGTAAAGTTTTGAGTTGGGGATGATAAGATGAAATTTAGTGTGGTCACTCCTACAAATCCACCTGATGATTGTAGAGTGGTGCGTTTGATGAAATCCATGAACGAGTTGATTGATGATCCATTGGATGATGAGGTGTCACCAATATTGGTTAATTGTGAGGTATTTACATTGTGACACGATGTTAAATTAAGCGTTTCTTGGGAGGCAACCTAAATTTCATTTATTTTATTTTTACTGCACGTTTTTTTTTGTTACAAAGGTGTGGAAAGATGTCAACGAAAAGCAATGAAAAATTGGGTGTCTTGGCTATCAATGCCAGACAGGCAAACTGCCAATTTAAAATTTTATAACGCCAGTCAAATGCGGGTTCCTAATAGTGCTACATAGGTGCTTCACAAGGCACTGTAAAGAAATTTCAGCTTCTGCGCAAAATTGGCATCTTGCCAAAGGTGATTGGTGTATCACCGATCAAACGCAAGTCAGATATTGTTGAATAGATATCAATTTTGACTTATGGAAGACCAAAATCAGATTTTGACCGCCTTTATCAAAACTCCAAATACCTAAAACCCTTCACCTTCTTCCATATACATTTTCCATACCTTCTTTTCCCATATTAATCTCATCCACTCACCATTAACTCTTAAACCTCCCAATTCCTTCCTTCCCCTCTATTTAAATCCCCATTTTCTTTCTTCTCTCTTCACTCTAAACTCTCATATTTCCCAAATTCAAAAATCCCCTTTGTGAAATTCCTTGTGTTGAAGTTGAGCTCTCCATTTGAGTTCTCTATTTTTTCTCCGAGCTCTCTCAAATCTTTGGTATGTACTCTATTTTTTTTATTTTCAAGCTTTTATACTAGTAATGTTTTTATGTTATACCATAGTTCTTCAAAACCTAATTTTAAGCTCAAAAGTTTTGCTTTCTAAAGGGGTTTTGTGCTTTGAAATTAATAGATTTAAGTTGAATGTGCTTGATTGTGTGAAATAGCATGTGAAATCTTGTGTAGATAGCTTGAAATTTAAGTTAGGAATGAAGGTTGAGTAACCCATTTGTGTTTACGTAGTGCATGAAATTTTACTATGATTGATTAGGTGACGTCCTTCCTAAGGGGTAAATTTATCATTATGTGAATATTTGAAATTTAGTTGAAATGGTGATTGACTAGTGTTAATTGATTTTAATTGGTGAATATGAAATTTCAGGTTGGCTTGAGTCCCATTCAAGGACTAATGTTTTCCCAAGGGGGAGATATTGTAACACCTCGGATTTTGGAAAAGTAAAAGATTTCATTTTTAGGGTGTGTTTGGCATGAAGGAAAATGTTTTCCTAGAAAAATGTTCCTGGAAAACAAGTGGATTTTGATTTATTTTTTCATGTGGTTGGTGAGTAGAAAATATTTTCTGAAAAAAAAATTTAGTGTTTAATTTATGAATGAAAAATGTTTATGAGAAAATATCTTTTATTTTTACTAGAGTAGAAAATAATTTTTGAAATTGAAAATATTTTTTATAAACAAACTTAAATTTTTGAGGGGACTGGTAGGGGGGGGGTCGAGGGTAGGGGTGAAAAAATAAAATTTTGTAGTTGAAACTATTTTTTAAAAACAAACTTAATTATTTTTTTTTTGGGGGGGGGGGGGCTGGTAGGGG
>JAJOOO010007833.1:0-47707 GCA_029582685.1 Solanum piurae | reverse complement strand
CACAACCAAATCATGTCCCAAACCAACAAGAACTTCAACACAACACAACTACAACTTCAACAACATTAACAACACAACACAACTACAACTTCAACAACATTAACAACACAACACAACTACAACTTCAACAACATTAACAACACAACACAACTACAACTTCAACAACTCAACCAATCCTTTATCGGAAATAAAACGGATCTGGCGTGTGGGGGAAAGAACCAACCCACCACTATGAACTCACATACCTAGTAGGGATCACCCCCGACGATATCCACGACGATCCTTGACGAAAAATCCTTGCTTGATCTTCTCTTTCTCCTCTTCTTCTCCTCTTCACTCTAAAACCCTTACTTTCACTCTTTTAAAATGAGACAAACTGATCAAAGAATCAGTCTAACACAACAATATAACCAAAAGAATTGGTTAGGGAAAAGACCAAAATGCCCTTAAAATTCCGGACGGATTTCCCTGCCAACTGTCCAACTTCCAAAGGGCATAGCTCACTCATACGAACTCGGAATCGAGCAAACTTGGTGGCTTTGGAAAGATCATTCCACGAACTTCGCAACCATAACTAGAACTACACCTAGGTCATACTGAGATAGAAGTTATGACTGCTCAAAGTTGGCCAAAAACTCACCTTTTTCCCATACTTGGCAAATTTTCCAGATTCTCAAAATTCAATCCAAAAATGAGAAATTTCAAATTCTTAAGCCTCTCCATAGCCATTTCACATTGCCGGATGTTACAATGTACCTTGATGACGGTTCCCAATGGTATATTGAGTTTGTACTATCAAGTGACGGTTCCCAATGATAGGTTCAGTGACAACATTCTTAAGAGAAATTTTCACTTATGTATTTGTGTTGTTGTAATACACAGGGGAAGTTTAAGTACGCATTAGTGTTGTGAATGAATTGCAAGGGAAAATTATGAGTAACCCTCTATATGCTTGAAAGGAACTGATATTTTTCTATGTTATGAGATTTACGACTCGTGTGAGTATGTAGCCTTAATAACATAACAACAAGTCAACAAATAGTTGAGAAATAGGCTGAAATTGGCTTGTGACATTGCCTTTGACGACCCGTCACACTTATGACATATCATCAAAGTCACGGTCAATAATCCAATTTCAACATAGTTACCCATAATAGCCTGAAGGTTTGTCCGATGGACCATCACACTTCTGACAGATCGTCAGACAAACCGTCAAAATTGGCAAAATTAAATAGTCACTAAAAGGCAGTGAGAGTGGGACTAATGATCCTAAGACCATTACTCCGGCATATCAAAACTAGAGTCACGGTATGACAACACCATGAATCTTCATAGTCTGAAGAGGGAGATGAATCAAATAATTGTTCTAGTTTTGATATGTCCTCCTCTGATTTTTGTGGAAGAACGACTAAGACTAGCAAATCAGACAAAGATTGATTTGTCGAAACCAATCTGGTGTGACACAATAAAAACCAAATCACCTAGATTTCGTGATAGATGCGGTGAGCTCATCAGAATACTATCAGTATAGACTAATATAGTCTGGAATATTCTAAAAAGGAACATAGACGAGGAGGTGAGGATCGTAGCATCAGACTTGCTAGAATATTCTAACATCGAGAAGCGATTCAAAGAGTACGATCTTAAATGGATCTTACACCCGCTACAATATAGGTTCTTTATTCAGAACAGACTACGTGTGACCATAACGAATAGCCGAGTTTGACTATAGGATGCAAGACAGATTTCAGCAGCGACCATGGTTTGTGCAAGATCTGACAGAGGGTCAACCTTCATGGTTGGCTAATACCAAAGAGAAGATTGAGAAAACATTGCTAACATTCCCCGTAAAATTCTGGTGGGACGTTGTGATATTTTGATTGCTCTGCACAAGCGGTGGCAACACACTTGCGGAGGACAAAGAAGTAGCGGTGGTTAGTTTGTAATCTTGTTTCTCAGTAGATTTTGGAAGAGTTACTGCGGAGTATAGGATTCAAAAGCCGGCCACGTCATTACCCTTTTATTGATTGGTGACTAGCCTATGCAGAAAGGCCGAGCTACCCATTATAGTAGGCAGTGGCGAATCTAAAGGTTAAAAATAGGGCACCGGAACCCGTGGTCTCTTCGTAAAACTAGATATTTTATGTATATATTTTCTAAAATCGGTATATTATTACATTCTTGCACCCGTGCTATAAGAAGTTTATGTGGTCCACATGGTTAAATGTTGAGCTTTTTACCTTGAGAATGAAAAATTAATTCTCACTTAATACATTTTTCTTGATGCATCCATGTTCGGATCAATTTCCACTTAATATATTTTTTTGGGTGCACCATGTTTGAAAAATCCTAGATTCGCCTCTGATAGTAGGTGCTTATGTCGAGACAGTGGCTATCAAATATTTAATATCTAGAAGATGAGAGATAAGTCACGACTTGAGATGCGAGTGCACAAACCGGTGAAAGATGTACTTGGAATAGTTTCTTAGACTGGAGCTGAGATAGGAGAGCATCCCATGATGTCCATAGGTAGCCACATCGACTCAGACACAGTCTGCATAAGAGGTTAAAGGTATACAGGGTGACACTACTGACACTACTTCATCTCTAACACGGCCATCACTATACTCTTTCACACCGGCAAATTTTGTCAGATTTGTTAAGAGGGATGACATGCATGAGAAATAGATGAATTGGGGACAATGCATATCTTCTTAGAGGGGGAGGGGTGCACCTATGAGTCTGTCACACCACCTAGGAGTTTTTGTTGTCGTGATTCTTTTACTTTAAGTGCTATCAAGTAGAACCGGCATATTAAGGAGTGTCATTTAGTAAACGCATTTGTTGAATTGAGTTGTGTCTATAAAAAGAAATGTGTCCTAAAAATGTTTGCAATAGTTAATACTAAAAGTGTATGGCATGAAGTGTATTATTGGTTATATTGGCTATTTAGGATCTTTTTGTGATATCTGATGATTATGAATGAAACAACAGTGCTTAAGCTATGTGTATGAAAATTGACATTCGTAAGTTGATAGTGTGTACTATGTGATGTGTGTATGTGAGTGTTTTGTATTATTGTTGCCTTGAATATGCATCTAGAACATGCCTGATTTATTTTGCACTGATTGAAAAACATGGAGTAGAAAAGGATCATCGATCGTTTGTGAATTTAGCCCATTAAACCTATAAATAAAACCAAATGATGAAGTAATATTTTGATCCCTAATTTTGAGCCTAAATGAAAACATGTTTTTTGTTTACTTGTTTATCTTTCCCGTTTATGTTGAAACTGCTTCTTAGACCATGGTCCCTCCTTGGACATGTGTACCTCAGCTCAGGCAAAATGCTAAGTTAAGGGTATTACTGTGAGGGCGTAGTCACTACTCTCAAATGTATCCTACCTTTACCCCAAGCCTACGTTATAAGGAAATAAAGTCCTTTAGTGATCCTAGCTAGTCTTATAATTTGTAAAGTTGGTGTGCAATTAATAAGGGCAAGCATATGAGTTGTATGTACATAGTTTTAATTTCATTATGAGAGTGATTGTGTATTGTCCCTCGTAAATAAATTTTGATATATGAGTGATAGGAACTTCTTTGTGAAAAGGACATTAGGATTGCACCATTAATATTTGACTAATGGGTGAATTTGCTAATAGTGAATGTTACGTTTCTTGTTAATATCCAAATGTTATCTTTAGATCCTCTTTAGTTGATCTGGTAATTGATAAACATATGCATGCCTTGTGGAAATACTATTTTGTAATTGTTGTGAGTGTTTATTGCTCATAGGTGTGTAAATACAATGGTAGGTGTTGCTTGTGGACAAGCAAATGTTCTAAGTTGAGGGTGTTTATGTTCCGCATTAGACGACACATTTGATGTTTTTAACTATGAATAAATGCTAGTTCTTAAGCAATGACAGTATCTTTTAATAGTTTGTCTGATGTGTTAGATAGAAAATCACGCAAAATGAGAAAGGAAGTAACATTGAGTTAAGTGCCGCCAAAAAGTGAACCCTAATGATAGAATTGATGGACCGTCACATTCCTGACTGGCCATCAGCCCCAACATTGGAGGCTAACAGACTAGATGAGAGTGATTATGATGGTCCACTTGACGGGCCGTCACATATGTGATGGACTGTTAGGCATATTGTCACTAATGGTGTTTCAAGTTCCTACTGATGAGTCACGACGGCATCAACAATGGACCGTCACATTTGTGATAGGTCGTTACGCGAGGCGTCAGGTGAACTTCGGATGGCAAACATTCTTATTTCAAATTTCAAATTTCTTGGGACTATAAATAGTATCTTTTATGGTTTATCTAGAGTTGGTTTTTAGGGAACATAATACACTTGAACGAGTTTTCATCATGCGTTGGTTTTTTGAAATCAAAGTTTGTGTGATTTCCTTAACTTTTGCAAGTGAATTCTTATTTTAATGAATGCAATGACGTTCTTTATTTCAATTATCATGAATGGTTAGACCCTACTTACCACCAAGGATAATGGAATCCATGACGGTTTGACCTAAATTGTAATTGTATACCTTATTAACTCTTTCATACTAATAGATTTCTAATGGTTGCAAGCATTAGAACCTTCCCTAGGTTTGACTTACTTAAGTAAAAAAGTGTAAAACCCGGAAAAATAGTTAATAACGAAAACTCAAGAGTCAGAACTTGCCTAATGATTGATGTTGCAGTAAAATTAACCAACTTTGAGTAAATGTCATTGAATTGAGATAAATAATTTTAGTTTGAGAAAATTAATGTGACATGCATTTAATTTAGTTGAGAAATTTTAAAGGTAGCATGAGTTTGATAAATTGGTATACTAGCAGTACAAAGTGAAATTTTGTATTAATCTGAATTAAGGTGAACACAACCATGATTTTTTCCTATCTATAAATTCTTTGTTTAAGTGATAATATTGAAAGTTACAAGTTACAAATTTATACTGAAAAGCTTCCCGATTCTCCCAAACTTTTTCCCTTTTGACAAAGACCACATTATACTTTTTTACGGAGGTGTAATTTGGGCATATCAATTGTCATTATCTACGTGTCTCGGTTTTCCTTTCAGGAGCTAGGCAAGTTGCATTAGTGATACACTAGTACCGGTGATGTTGATTCCAGGATCCTTCCGAGTTGAAATTTATTCCTAGGTTCGCTCCTTAGAGGGATCCATTCAACATCCCTTGACTGCCTTCATAAAGGGTTACTCATTTGATGTTTCACTATAACATTCGTCCATATTTACATGACTGGTTTTACTCATTCAATTTTCTAGAATATGTTTTAAAAAAATAAGTGAATTTCTTATTTATTTCCTAGTGTGTAAAAAAAATAATCTCAAGAGAATTTATATGTAATCTAACAAAATAAATCGGTTAGAATGAGATAGGAGTGGAGGTTCAGGCGTTCTGGGGTAGCGGAGGGTGAGGTGCGGTCAAGTGGTGGTGAGGTGTGGAATGGTCAAGGGTTTTGGCATTGGATAGGTACATAGGAGATAATAAAATTGTAATGTCACTTATAAAACTTATTTTCCTCACTTCCCTTAGGGAAGTTATTTTCTAACTTGCAAGGAACTTGTTTTTCCTGCATTCATTAGGAAAGTCACTTTCCTAACTTTTAAAGAACTTGTTTCCCTCAAGACAATGTTCTCTAAATGCCGTTATTATAACTTCAACATAATAGGAATAAATAACAACTTGAGAACATAATATGAAATTCAAACGTTGCACTTTCTACGCCACACATAGATGTAAGAACTTTAAAGACATTCATTTTCCAGCTTTTAAATTCTTTCTAGATTAAGTGAAGGCTTAAACTTTCCTTCACTAATGATCAAGAATAACTAATCATGTAATGTGCCTTCCGAAATGGCCTACAAAGGGGGTCCTATATACATTACTTATATAAATGCTTGGATAAGAGAGAAATGGAAAACTAACCATAAATATTAAAGATAAAAGATTTTAAAGAACTCATGCAACTTTGTCATCACTGCACCAAACGATATTTGACTCACTGTACAACACAATTTTGGTGTTGCTAAATGAGGGTCCATCTCTCTTTTCCTGGTATTTCTTGTTGAATATATTTTCCTAATAAAAGTGTGGTGTCATTAAGTAATAACTTAAGCTTTTTAAATGAGCTAATTAGTTCACACTTCAACATGACACTCAGTTCTGCTCTTTGATTCATAAACTTTTCTCTATCAAGGAGGACAACAAAGTTTAGGTTTGTTCTATTTCTATTGTTGGACCAAGAACCTACTTTGTTACTAGGTTTTCAACACATATTTCTTACATATTTAATATATTTCTCAATATCAGTATTGTATCTGCGCAGAATACTAGGTTCTGAGAACCTACACCCAAAGTTGTAGCACCAACCCTACCAAGCCCATTTTTTAGCCGGTTGAGCCTATTTGTAACGCCTCCTAATTCTATGCTAAGGCTTGACCCATTGAAAATGGGAAATTCAACCCAAATTTGAAGAATATGGTTGAGCTCAGAAATTTAGAGTTTATTTGTAATGGTCATGAAGTGTTAATACGAATGTGTAGTCATACTCGATGATATATTCGTGTTTAGATTTCAAAGCATCATACCACTCGTGGATCCAAGATTGATATAAGATGTTATGCACAATTTACCAAAGTCATGATTTTTAGCCTAAGTGTTGGTCACGATTGAGGACATGATGTGACGTTCACCGCGATGAAGTTTGTTGTGGTGGAGGTCATGTTGCGATCAAGGTTAGATGGGAAGGGGGGAAATATTAAGTACATGTTGTAATGATGGGCGCCACACGACATCCATTGCACCCAAGTTGGATGCAAAGGTGGTTGTGTTGCGAAAAAAATACGATGGAGAAAAATAATTATGGCTAAGTGTAGGAAATTATTTGATGCCCATCATGACGAGCTAGGTTCACCATGATGGAACTCGTGGTGTAATGTCTATCACGTGTGATAGAGACCGGTTCGCCCAATCCTAGTGTTGTCTCAATTTATAAATAGACCATAGTCTGAATCTTTTCGAACTCTTATCTCATTCTCCAATTTTTTTAAGCCCTAGCACAAGTATTTTCTCCTCTCAGAATCTTTCCTCACCAATGTATGTCTACTTTAACTAATTCTCAGTATTTAAAGTACTATTACATGCAAATTTGTAAAGTGATTCTACTCTACGATCATAGGACATCTTCGAAGAAATCCTCATCAATGATTCATCTAACACCCAAAAATTTCTAAGCTATGTTCCGAACCATTCTTTATTTGCATATAAGGTCTGTTGAGTGATTCTTCAATTGTTCTTAGGAGTTAAGGTCAATTATTTAGTGTGAGAATAAATTTGGATATGAATTAAGGTCACTAGAATCCCCTAGCACAAAGTTGAGTTGAAAGCTTCCTTACCGATTAAGTTTTGATATAGGATTCTACTTAGGTTAACTTCAAATGATCGTATCTCTCACCACATAATAAATTAGGTGTCCCATGACCTAACAAATTAAAGGCTTATGAGTTCTCTTTCCAACACCATCAATTTTGCCTCATTTTGAGTTCGGAGTAAACAACTATGACTATCTTATAAAAGACTACCACAATAGAGTTTGTTGAGTAGTGACCTACGAATCACTTCTACGAGTCATAGTAAGAACTATGATCTGTACTATTAACTCATGGAAAAAGTATAGGAAGTCAAAATTTTGGGTCCAATTCGTACAGAGTTGTCTACGTGATGTAGAAACCTCTACGGGCTAAAGTTTGGGCTCGAAGAATGAACTTTTGAGCCTTAATATTTCAATATATGAACTCCACGAATGGGATCTATGGTCCGTAGATCAAACCATGAACCGTTGCTTGCCCCGTGGAAGGTTTTCGACAACTTTTTAAGAGGGGTAGTTCAGTCTTTTTCTACCCCTTCTATGCCTAATCCCTAATGTTTTTAAACCTAAATAAATTTCTATGAAATATGAATCGACCCTATTACTCTCATTAGTGCGTCCAAGTCTTAGAGAAAGCATCCAAGAGGAGAAGCTAGGGTTTTTAGGCGTTCTTTAAGTTTTGTCAACAATTTTGTTCTTCCTAGTATGTAAGGCTAATTATAATGATTGAATGAGTTCTTCCTCAAACCCTATATCTAAATTCAGGCAGTAAAATTTTAATATAGTGTTGGACCCGACTTGTACTAGGTGTGGCAAGAACCATCCAGGATAGTGTCGTGATGGAATGAGTGGCTGCTTTAGGTCTGGTCAGACGGGTCACTTTATGAAAAATCGCCCAAAGAGGAGGCTTGGTAATGGGAAAATAAAGCCCAATATTCTTCAACAGCTCAAGCAGAAAAGGTTGCTCCGAGGGGAGCTACTTCAGGGAAAGGCGGAGGTGCAAACTGTCTATATGTTATGGCCAGCCCCCAGGATCTGGAGGACTCGCCAGATGTTGTCACTAGTATGCTCAAAGTCTTTTCTTTTGATTTTTATTCCTTTTTTATCCAGGTGTCAGTTTATCTTTTGTAACTCCTTATATAGACATGAGGTTTGGTACATGCCCTAAATAACTTTTTGAACCTTTCAATGTTTCTACACATTTTGGTGAGTCTATTCTAGTAGAAAGAGTCTATCATAATTGTACCATATCTGTCTATCATAAAGATATAATGGATGATTAGTTCAATTAGACATGGTAGATTTTGATGTTATTATCGGCATAATCTGACTTTATGCTTTTTATGCCTTAGTGTATTATAGAACTCGGGTAGTAAAGTTACAATTTCTTAATGATCCAATTTTAGAGTTAAGGAGTAATTCAACAGTGCCTAAGGGTCATTTTATCTCATACCTTAAGGCCAAAAAAATAGTCTCTAAGGGGTGCATCTGTCACTTAGTCCGAGTTAATGACTCTAGTGTTGAGACACCACCTCTTAAGTCAGTCTCAATTGTGAGTAAGTTCCGAGAGGTCTTTCCAGGCGATCTTACCGGAGTCCCTCATGAAAGAGAAATAGACTTTAGATTAGATGTCCTTCCAGATACTCAACTCATCTCTATTCCACCATAGAGAATGGCGCTAGCTGAGTTAAAAGAGTTAAAGGAGATGATAAAAGATCTTCTTGATAAGGGTTTTATCCGACGAAGTATATCTTCATACTCCGGTCTTATTTGTGAGAAAGAAAGATGGTTCCTTTAGGATGTGTATTGATTACCATCAGCTAAATAAGGTTACCATAGAGAATAAGTATCCCCTTCCTAAAATTGATGACCTTTTCCAACTTTAGGGTGTCACTTGCTTCTCTAAGATAGACCTCATATTTGGCTATCATCAGTTAAAAGTGAGAGATAGTGACATCCCAAAGACAACATTCAAGACCCGTTATGGTCATTGTGAGTTCCTTGTAACGGTTTTTTGTTTGACTAATCCTCCTGCAACATTCATAGATCTCATGAACAAAGTTTTTAAGTAGTATCTAGATATGTTTGTTATCATATTCATCGACGATATCCTGACCTACTCGCGGAATGAGGAGGATCATGTCAGTCATCTCAAAATAGTCCTCCAAACTCTCAAAGACCGGGAGTTATATGCCATGTTTTCTAAGTGTGAGTTATGGGTTCAATCTGTGGCCTTCTTAGGCCACATCGTGTCTACTGAAGGAATTCAAGTCGACTCTCAAAAGATTGAGAAAGTGCAAAATTGTCCCAAACCCACATCCCTAATTGATATAAGAAATTTCTTGGGGTTGGTAGGCTACTACATAAGGTTCATCAAGGGGTTCTCATCTATTTCATCCCCTTTACTTAGTTTACTCGGAAGAAATGTTTTGAAGCTTATGAGAAAAACTTTTGAGAATTGAAAAGTCGGTTAACTACTTCTCAAATGTTGACCCAACCATAGGGTAATCATCTATTGTAATGCGTCGAGAGTTGGGATTGGTTGTGTATTGATGCATAATGGTAAGTCTATATCCTATGCCTCCAAATAACTTTAGATTCATGAAAGGAACTATCTGACTCATGATCTTGAGTTGACAATAATAGTTTTTGCTCTCAAGATATGCCATCACTATCTCTATGGTGTTCATATGGATGTGTTCATCGACCTCAAGAGTCTCCTAGTATGTTTTCAGTAAGAAGGAGCTTAATCTCAGACAAAGGAGGTGCTTAGAGTTACTCGAGGATTACGGCATGAGTATCCTCTATCAACGAGGTAAGGCAAATGTTGTTGATGATGCTTTGATCCGGTTGTCCATGGGGAGTACTGCTCATGTCAAGGAAGGAAAGAAATAGTTGGCTAAGGAAGTTCACAGACTTGCATATATTAGAGATCATTTGTTAGATTCTAATAAAAGAAGAGTTGATGTGATAAATGGGGATGAATCATCATTAGTGGTAGAAGTGAAGGAAAAAGCAACACAACGAACTCATCTTACTTGAGCTAAAGGCAAATGTTCATAAGCAGAAGGTGATGAATTTTGAACCAGGGGGAAATGGTGTATTGAGGTATCAAGGTAGATTGCGTGTTCCAAGAGTGGATGAGCTCCAATAGAGTTTCATGGAAGAAGCTCATAGTTCCAGATATTTGATTCATCTGGGTTCCACAAAGATGTAACATGACTTGAGAGAAGTCTATTGGTGGAATGGTATGAAGATGTGTATTGGATATTTATTTGCTAAGTGCCCAAATTGACAGCAAGTCAAGGTTGAACACCAAGGCCATGTGGTGTGGCTCAGAACATAGCTCTTCCGAAATAGAAGTGAGAGATGATTAATATGAACTTCATTACTGGCTTGTCGTGTTCTTGCATGCAATATGATTTGATTTGGATGATTGTAGATCAGATGACTAAATCAACTTATTTCTTACTGGTAAAGACTACAAATTCAGTAAAAGATTATGCCAGTTTATACATTCGTGAGATAGTCCAACTTCATGGAGTCCCTTTTTTCATCATTAAAGATAAGAGTGCGTAATTCACCTCTCAGTTATAAAAGTCATGTCAGAAAGATTTGGGTTCGAACGTAAACCTTAGTACAACTTTTCATCCTAAGATGGATGGTCAAGCAGAGCGCACAATTCAGACAAAAGGATACGTGGAGAGCATGCATTATGGATTTCAAAGGTAATTTGTATGATCACTTGTCTCTTATAGAGTTTGATTACAAAAAGAGTTATTACTCTAATATCCATATGACCCATTTTATGGCTGTTTATGCGCGAAGATGCAGATCTCATATTGGCTGGTTTGAGGTTGGTGAACTGAGTTGATAGGGAAAGACTTGGTTCATCAAGCCATGGAGAAGGTGAAGACTATTCAAGGAAGGTTAAAAATAGTGCAAAGTCGTCTGAAATTCTATATTTATGTTAGAAGGAGGGATTTGGAGTTTGAGGTTAATGATTGGGTCTATTTAAAGGTTTCACCCATGAAAGGTGAAGCTCAGTACCCGATATATTTGTCCTCGCATGATATCAAATAAGATTGGTAATATAGCTTATGAATTAGAGCTACCACTAGAGTTAACAGTTGTCCATCCGAGATTCCATATCTTCATGCTAAAGAAATGCTTGAGTGATCCTTCTCTTGTTGTGCCTACAGAAAGTATTAGTGTGAAAGACAGTCTGTCCTATGAGGAAGTTTTGGTCCTGATGCTTGATCATCAGACTCGCAAGTTGAGAATCAAAGAGATGGCATAAGTCAAACTGTTGTGGAGGAATTAGTTTATTGAGGAGACTATATCGGAAGCCGAAGAGGATATGAAAATCACATACCCTCATCTCTTTTCCTCCGATTTAGTTCTAGTCCAAGGTATTAACTCTTTGAAAAGTACTCATTCAATTAAGTCCCTTCTTCAGTGTTTTAAGTTCATGAGTTTTTATGTGTATTTTATATTAAATTGGGCTGTCAAACCTTTCCCTACCCCTTCCATGCTCATTCCAGCCATCATTCAAGGATAGATGATTCTAACGGGGAGAATTGTAACACCCCAAAAATTTCTAAGCTAAGGCCCAAACCATTCATCATTAGTGTATAAGGTCGTATATAATGGGTGATTTTTAAATTGTTCTTAGGTGTTAATAAAAATTATGTAGTGTGGAAATGAATTTGTATATGAATTAAGGTCACTAGAATCCTCTAGCACAAAGTTTAGTTTAAAGCTTCCTTAGCGATTAAGTTTTGATATAAGATTCTACTTAGGTCAACTTCAATTGATCATATATTTAAGCAAACAATTAATTAAGTATCCCATGACCTATCAAATTGAAGGCCTATGAGTCCCCTTTTCAACTCCACCAAGTTTGCCTCATTTTGAGTTTGGAGTAAAACATTATAACTGTTTTATCAGAGACTGCCACAGTAGAGTTTTCACAGTCGCCTATGAATAACTTCTACGAGTCATAAGAAGAGATACGACTCGTTGTTCAATCGTGGAAAAAGTATAGGAAGTCAAATTTTTGGATCCAATTCTTACGGGCACATCTATGGGCCATAGTTTGGACCATAGAATGACTTTCTAAGCCTTAAAACTTTCAATATGAATTCCACGGATGGGAATTACATTCCCTAGATCAAACCACGAACTGTAGATGGCCAGATGGAAGGTTTACGATAGCTTATTAAGAGAGGTAGTTCAATCTTTTCCCACCCCTTCTAAGCCAAAACCCTAACGTTTCTACACCTAAATAAGGTTCTAAACAATATTAATTGACCTATTTGTAACACCCCAACAATTTCTAAGTTAAGACCCAAACTACTCTTCATTTACTTGTAGGTTCATATCGGGTGATTCTTAAATTGCCCATATGTGTAAAGGTAAATTCTTTAGTATGGAAATGCTTTTGGATATCAATTAATGTCACTAGAAACTCCTAGCACAAAGTAGAGTTGAAAGTTTCCTTACTGATTAAGTTTTGATGTAAGATTCTCTTTGAGTCAACTTCAAATGACAATATCTCTTAGAATATAAAGAGTTACGTGACCCATAACCTATCAAATTAAAAGTATTTGAATCTTCTTTCCAACGCCCCCAATTTCGCAACAATCCAAGTTTTTAGTAAAAAGTTATGACCATTTTAGTAACCAGATACAGTGCAATGACGAATTAACCGACGAAAAAAATATTAAAATAGGGTTGTTTTTTTGTCTTTTTACCTCTAAGAAAAACCCTAAACAAATTTCTTGACTAATTAGAGACCCAAAACAATCATATTTTCATCTCTTAATCCATCATTCTCTTCTCTCTCAAACCTTAAGGAAAAACCTTAAGGAAAAATCAAAGTAGAAGACTTCATTCAAGATTCTTTCAATCTTTTTCAAGATTCTTTTTCAATGTAAGTCTTTCTCCAATAATTTCATTCTTTCCAACTTAAATTCCTCCATACAATTATGAATCACTAATAAAAATCATAATTCTTGGCCATAGAGATTTCAAGAAACTAATTCAAGAATCTCAAGAAAGGTTTTCTTGATTGTTCTCCTTCAAGTTAGGGTTTCAAAGCTTTTAATCAAGTTTTTCTTCAAGATTCTTCAAGAACCTTGTTCTTTCAGGTATGTTAGGCTATCATAGTGTTGGACTATTTCATCCTCTCACCCTACATCTACCTTCAAATCAGTAAAAGAGTAATCTAGGATTCTATCCCTAGATTTGAGTATTCTTGAGATGAGTTGATTTTCGGTTCTTGAGTTCCTGATTTCTTTTTGAAATTCTATTCCTAATTATTGAATTGCTATATGTTATTCATTGAGATCCCTGAGTTGATTCATTCATGTCTATATTTTAACATGAACTCTATTTTGAGAATATTTTAAAGCCAACACTTGAGTTTTAAACTGAGTTTTTGAGGAAGTAAATATGAGTTTTGAGAAAGCGTTTCTAAAACATGATTAGTATGACAATCGAGTATGCCATCAATGTTTAAGCAATATGGTATCTAGTTATTCCATCAATGTTTATGCAGTATGACTCCCTGAGTCATCAATGATCATATCACAATATGATTTTGGTATATTTTTGAGAAAGAGTTTTCAAATATGAATTGAGTAAGACTACAAGGGAACTAAGTATTCCCAAAGGTATTAGTTTTTACATTGATAAAAGAGAAACTTTGATTTTTAAATGAGTTATGAGTTCAAAGATATTTCAATAGTAGTTACCTCTTTTAAGAGGATAGTTTGAGCAGTTATCTCAAATAAGAGGAAGAGTATTTTTTTGAACATTGAGCATGAGTATATATTATTGGGAGTAATATTGAGCACCGATATGAGGATGAGTTCAGACAACTCACATTCCTCATAAACCATGTATGCCAACATGGGTACAGGATCATACTTTTTAGATGAATCCTAAGTGCCTTCGAGCAGAGCTTAGTGGATCCACTTAGTTGAGGTGTCTTATATATCGGCAAGACAATTCTGGTAGTGTGGGCGAGACGTTGTATCATCACGTAGCTCATAGTGATGATTGTCGGTTAGAGAATATCTCAAATAGATTTAAAGTATATTTTTATATATCACTTATTATGTTGAGTTCAAAGATGAGAAAGTAAAGCTTTAAATTATTTAACTCCTTTATTTCTTTACATTCATCTTGAATACATTGTTATCTATTAGAGTCCTTTCTTTCAGTTATTTGTTATTCAACTATATTACATACTTGTACATTCAATGTAATGATGTCATTCAACCTGCATCTTTTAATGATGTAGGTACAGGTTCTTAGGATCCTCAATAAGAGTCCGTTGAGATCACTTTGTCTGCTCGCCAGCTTTTGAGTAAGACCTCCTTGCTTTCAAAGGACTCTAATTTTATGAGTTGTTAGTATTAGAAATATTTTGATTAGTCGTGGGTCTTGTCCCGACACTCGTCTATATATGGTAGAGGCTTCATAGATAGATAATTTTAGAGAGTCTTTCAATTTCAGATGTTTTATTTCAACTTATATTTTTAATACTCAGTATATTAAGAAAAGTTTTGAGATTCAGTAAAAACAAATTAAACGTTTCTTTCAATTTGATGCTTATGTATGCTTGAGTTAGTCTTCCGCTTGTAGTTAGCCAGGATGAGGGTTTCCTTGGGAACCAACAACGGTTCTTGAGGGCCAGCCACGTCCGGGGTGTAGGCTCGGGTCGTGACACTATTATTCTAATTAATGCTTCCAAGTCTTAGAGTAAGGATCCAGGAGGAGATCTAGGGTTTTCAAGTGTTCTTCTAGTTTGTCAAAAACTTTTTTCTTCCAGGTGTGTAAGGCTAATCATAGTGATGGACTGAGTTCGTTCTCACGCCCTATATCGAAATTCAGTCAATAAAAGTTTAATCTAGGATTATACCCTTAGTTTTGAGAATTCCTTAGATGAGTTATATTATTGATTTTGAGTTCTAATTTCTTAATTATGAGTTTCTATATATTATGCGTTGTGTTTTTTGAGTTATTGTTCATGTTTATATTCCCACATGAACCCCATTTACTGAATTTTCATTGAGAATCTTTTGATCAAACATTTTTCCATAAATTGATTTTGAGAAGTTAAAAGTGAGTTGAATAGTAAAGTTTAAAGTATAATTTTTAAGTAGATTTTAAGGGATATAAATGATTCTCAAATGTATAATTTTTACCTGGAGAAAAATAGCACTATTTTCATAAAAAGTATAAAAGTTTTTAAGAGTTTTTCAAACAAAGTTATTACACAACAGTTACCTCTTAAAGAGGCCCTTTTGAGAACTTATCTCAACCTTGAGAGAGTATTTTTACTTAAGCATTGAGTTATATATTTTGGGAGTAGTACTGAGCACCGATATAGGAAAAAGTCCAAACAACTCATATTCCTCATAAAACACATAGCCAGTGTGGGTTAGGATCACACTGACTTTCGGGTGACTCCTCACTGCCTTTGAGAAGACCTTTATAGTGGATCCATGAAGTTGAGTTTATTTTATACCCCTACAAGGTATAGGTAGTTCTGGTAGCGTGGACGACACATTGTGTCATCACGAGGCTCATAGTGATGATTGTCGGTCAGAGAAACTCCCTAATAGAGTAAAAAGTATTTTTTATTTTACTTATATATATAGTTCAGTGAGTTAGGATATTTTATCTTGTAAGTTTTCAAATGATCTTTATATCTATTTATGCTTTACATTCAGTTGAGTATTTTTTCAGCTTTTTTAGTTCAGTTATTGTTGCCTAAGAAATATTACATACTTGTAAATTTAATGTATCGATGTCATTAGACATGTATCTTATTATGATGTAGATATAAGTGTTCATGATCATCAACATGCGCTTCGTTGAGATCACTTTACACTCAATGACAACTTTTGGTGAGACCTCCTTGCCCCGGAGGACTCCACTTTTATTTTCCAGTTTAGTTATTTTGAGGTGTCGTGGGTCTTGTCCCGACATCCATCTTGAACAATAGTTGCTTCATAGATAGATAATATTGAGAGTCTTTCAGTATTTATTTTGAGATATTCTGCAAACTCTTACTTATTTCAGTGCGTATATTTCAGACATTATAAATTGAATATTTTGAGACAAGTGAGTTATTTAAGCTTTTAAAGCCTATATATGCTTGAGTCAATCTTCCACTAAGTAGTCAGGCAGGCCAAGGGTTTGCTTGGGGACCAGCAATGGTTCTCGAGTATCAACCACAACAAGGGTGTAGGCTCGTGGCGTGATAGTTCAATATAGGATTTTGGACATTATTTATACAACTCATATTTTTATCCATTGCTTGGGAATAATTAAGGTATATAAGGTTATAGTAACGCTCCCAAATCTTGGGTATTGCACAAGCTTATGGTAAAATATACATAATTTTTTTAATACATCAGAATTACTAAAAACAATTATTGAAGATAACCTACCTTATATAATAATAATTTCTTGATATAACTAGGCTCACTATCTCTGCTAAAATATTAATAAATGATAAAACTTTTATAAATATAAATGCATACGCAAAATATCATAACCAATGAATTATTCATAAATATATTAATACATTTAAGGAGGAAGATCAAAAAATAGTATTAGTAATATTTATTAATTTAAAATTGATGTTTCCGAACACAAATGATGTTACCATAAAATACTCAAGTTTAGGCTCGTAAGCCTTTGACACGAGGTATAAAAAATTGTAAACACCTGAGGTATTACATCCTCCCCTCTTTATGAACATTCGTCCACGAATGAACAATACGAAATATGACTAAAGATAGGAACTTACCAAATTTCCGACATAACCTTTTTTTATATAGAGGACTATACCATACATGCGAAACAACTTAGAAAACTAGTCACCTCCTTAACAAGGACTCAATCAGCTACCATATGACCATCATGCCCCGCACGACTACCAACCATGCAATATAATAACATGGATAAAAACATACCTTAATGTAGAAACTACATCGTTGTAATTAATATGACATATTGATACCAAATTTGTCACATCCTTAATCTAGGGAGGTACCGATTAGCACTTGATGCCTCACTAATCGAGCGAACCAACTAAAAATTAATAAACAACACAAGTAGGGCGTCCAGGCCAAATCAAACAAAAGTGAAACACTATGAAAAACTCCAAATGTAATAAAAGTACAAAAAAATACCTAAATACTCAACTTATTTTACCATATTCTCTAAAATTCCCTACCATTTGAAAAAAAATACAAAAATCCATATTCTCTCCTATTATCGAATACATCACTTTAGGCAGTGTATCGATCAGATACTCACTTTACGCGATATATCAGTCAGATACATCACTACACATGATGTACATGGAAGTAATACATCACTTTATGTGAGGTCTGATACATCACGTTTACATATCGGGATGTAATACATCACTTTACGCGATGTATCAGTCGTATACATCACTGTACATAATGTATCGGGATGTACGTGATGTATCGGGACATTGAGTGATGTATCTAAAACTGAGACACGATGTATCAGAACATTGAGTGATGCATACGAAACCAGGATGCGATGTATCAGGATGTTTTGAGATGTATCCGGATTCCACCAAATTTAAGGGATTTTTGTAATCTAAAAAATAGTTAAGATAGGATGTAATTAGCTCTTAACACTATGGAATTGTGTAAAATTACCATAAAAGTAAGATACAAGGTAATCCAGGTTACTATATAAAAACCACAACTCACAATATCACCAACAAGGCGGCAACTTACTACGAATTTGACAACAGACATCGCCATGCCTCTATGATGATGAACCGCTACCAACTATTCAATACAGGGTCTCACCATACCCTTCATCTACATAGATAAAAAGAAGACTCCATACACAACAACTCTAGAAAGAATGGAGTGTACCAACCATCTGTTGAACTCCACCACACCCAAGAAGATCCATATCTACCTGAAAACCACCAAGTATGAATGCAGTTCCCCCGTGCAATGGGGACGACAATATAAAAAACGTACCAACCATGTAAGGCGAGAGAATAACAAAATTAGCTTAACCAAACTGAAACTACAATTTGACTGACTTAATCTTTCCAGAATCAATAGCTCGTTGAAAACACCCTAAAAGCATAGTTTGTTTCCACTCCCCTTGTTTCACATGTGTGGTATAGTCCTATATTTACGATTGTTAAGTTCAAATTGATGTTTCTGAACACGAATGACGTTACCATAAAATATTCAAGTTTAGGTTCGTTAGCCTTCGATATGAGACATAGAAAAATCATAAACATCTGAAGTATTATATCCTTTTTACCTTAGGAACATTCTTCCTCAAATAAATAATAGGAATTATGACCCAAATAACCACCTCTATATAGATGACAATACCACAATTGTGAAATAGCCCCCAAAAAAAGACACACGCCTTACAAGGCCACTATCAGCTACCAGATTATCATAAGCCCCCACACGACCTCCAACAATGCAATCTCATAACATGGATAAAAACTTACCTGAGGGCCTGTTTGGAAAGTATCCTAGGTAATTAGATTTGATTGAATTGTGTGTAATTACACTCTCTGGCGTGTTTGGTTGGTCATGTAATTACTTGGTCAATAGGTAATTTGGTGTAATTTGTCAAGGGTAATTACACTCTCCAACTCTCGGGGGAGGGGGGAGGGGGGATTTAATTACTGGTAATTACAAGATGGTTAGTTTTAATTTCTTCTTTTTATTTCTATTTTTATTTTTTCATTTTAATTTTTTTAATTTATATGATTTTAAATTCTTTTTTTATTATTCTAAAATTTATTTTTTTATATTATATTATTTATATTTCATTTACTTCTATTCTCAACCTTTAGCTAATGTGATTCCATGTAATTTTTCGTATTATCTATATTTTATGTCATGTTTATTCTTTTCATTATCATATTTTATTATTATTCTAATTAAGGTTATAGACTTGAGTTTTTATTTTCTTTTAAATCATATTTATGTATGTTATGTTGAAATTTTGCATAAAGTATTATGTTAAATTTTTTGTTTTGAATATATAACCTATATATGTTATATTTTCAATTTTTCTTTTGTTTTAGTAGTATTGACTTGAAATTTTACATTGCTAGTCATTTATTTTTTATTTAGGCTTGATAGGTTATCTCTGTCAAATATTATAATAATTTATGACATTTTATTTGTAATAATAGTCTTTTTATCAAATATGCATTTCATGATGTTCATAGAAATCTTGTACATTTGGTTTTTATGATTAATTCAATTGAAAATATACTAATTTAAAAAATAGAAACCATTTTTTTTATAATATTAGTTAAGAACATATATTTATTAATTTAATATATTTTTAAAATACAATATATGTCTTAAATATTTAATTTAATATTATTTATAAAGTTTCTTATTTGTCATACATTTTAAATAATTAACTTTTATTTTTAAAATTTAATAGAATCTTATGATTGCAATTGTGCATCCGAACACTATATTTGTAATTACATTGTAGCAAACAAACATGTTAGTGTAATTACTAGGTTGGTAATTACTATCCTAGTAACTAACCAATTCCAAGTAACATGTGACTTTTCAAATAGACCCTTAATGTAGCAACTCCATCCTTGTAAGTTCTACAATGTATCAAATCAAAATAGAGCTTACCACAAGGTCTATTCAAGTTTGGAAATCCTAAATCCCTATCAAACGATTTGACAACTTAACTCTAGAGCACAATCTCGAGAGGAAAGAATGGAAACAAACTCTAAATGCCTTGTAGCCTTCTTATTATAAGTATGGTGAAAAACACACCCATAAGCATCAAGTGACTTGACACAATTTGTAGAATCAGTAGGGCATGATATTTCTTTGATACCAAATTTTGGCATGGCCCTAATCTAGAGAAGTGGAGATCGGCATCCAGTACCTCACATGACCAAACGAACCAACTGAAACTAACCTAATAAACAACACAAGTAAGTCATCAAGGCCAAACCAAACAAAAGTGAAACTAATGAAAAAAACAAAATATAATAAGTGTATGATACAAGGCCATCCAAGCGGCTATATATAAACCACAACTCACAACATCACCAATAAGGTCACAACTTACTACAAAATTGACAATTGACGTCCACATGTGATAAACACTCAACTATGTCTGATTTTAAGGACATAGGAGATCGTATGCAAAACCTTATAGGGAATAAACATATATAAGGTTAAACACATTTGGAAAGGACTAGGGGTGTGTGCATAACTATTGGGGTTTCAACATAAATAGGCAAATATTAATCAAAACAATATCAATTGATACATGGATAACATTTGGTCTCAGCTACACTTTGATATTCTCCCAAACTATAATGCGAATGTCCCTTGGATTATTTCTAAATCCAAAACCCTTTCATACAAAACACCAAATATTGGTTGAGTAGATAACCTATCCCTAGCTCATATTATTAAATGAGAAATTACTCAGATTATTCCATTCCTGGCTCAAACTCATTGAGTAATTTTAACAAGTCCTTACTATTAAATCTTACCCAACTCTGTTTTGTATTACCAAGCTAAAACAGTGTTAGAGAGATCAATCAATGTTTGCAACCACTAATTTATTAGATTAAAACTTCAAGACAAAAATAGATCCAAGCCATATAAATAATATTAGAGCTGATTAATCAATATTTATTTAGGGTTTTACACACACACCCCTAGTCAAGGGTCTAGCTTCTTATGAAAGAAGTGTAACACCTCAGAAAGTGGAATGTTTAAAAGTAAAGGGAAAATATAGTTTTTGCACAAATCCAGTTGTCTACGAGACTGATCTACAAACTGTAGGATGTCCTGCGGACCGTAGGAAGGAGTCATAGGACCCAAAGTTAAGTTTGAAATTTTTATGTTTCTGAAGTTTGACTTATGAATCAACAGGACGAGCCATAGGAAATTGGATGAGTCGTAGATGGGTTTTGTATGGGTATTCCAGACTTGGTAATTTTTTTGGTTAAAGTTGAGGTCCACGAAGAGGGTCTACAAACCGTAGAAAGTTTGATGGTCCATAGAATGGTGTCGTAGGAGGTTGGCCAATTTTAGGCCCAGTACCTCGACCTATAGTTGACCAGTACGGTCTGTAGGAAGTTCTATGGTTTGTGGGTCCAAATTGTAGGGTCCTCCGATATTTATTTAATAAGTGTATTTAGGTCTTTTGGAAAGCATTGAATGCCTATACTATGTCATTTTGACCCTAATTCTAAGTACTATAATTGTTCTTCTACTCCTAAAATTACCCTAATTCTCTCATTCTCTCAAAACCCTAAATCTCATTGACATTCATCTTCTCCAATTCTCTCTAAATCTCAAGAAGAAAAAATCTAGGGTTTCAATCTTAAGTCTCCCTTTTATCCATTGCTTTTGGGATTTTATCATCAAGGGGTTCCATTCACCCGTTGAGTCACAAAAATTTCTCAATTTTCCAAACTCAATATCATTAAATTGATTAGGTGTTCATTCAATTTTTCATGGGTTATAATTATGTTGATACAATTGATTGATTTTGATCTTATTATGGTTGTTTTGAGTCAATTACATGCTTTCCAATTGATTTCATATGAACCCAGACATTATTCATTATTTGACTATGAACTATTAAAGACATGAATTTTTCAATTAGCTATGAATATATGAATAATATTTTCATAAAAGTTATGCATGATTTATGAAAATAATTTTTTTATCTAGGTTACTTTAAGATAAGAATCAATGAATTGTGAAAGGTTTTATCACATATGCATAAATTGTGAAATATTTTCTCACAACAAGGAATCATGATTGGTGAAAGGTTTTCTCACATATGGTTTAAGGAGTAACTCTATAATAATTTAATCTTGGACTAGTAACTTAATTGTGCTTTTTTTTTTTTATGTATGATGATATATTTATGTTTATGAATATTCCGTTGGGATTTTTACTTAGCACCGAGAGGATATTGATATGGAAGCTCTCTCGACAGTAAATGTCGGGTCTCTAGTAGCAATCTCCTCATCCCTAACTATGTCCCCAGTAGAATTAGTCTTAAGTGACATAGTTGGTGGATCCACTAAATCAAGGTTTTATAAAGCTTTTAAGATTATTTTCAGATGCATTGACCATATTCAAGATTTATGATTCTTCTTCAAAACGTTGTTTTGTGTTTAGCTTTGGTCATATATATCATGTTTTTGATTATTTTCCTTTATGATCATGTTTCATGTTTTTATACACATCCCTCATAATTATTACATTCCATGTACTAATCTATAATTGTGTATACCTTATCTAATAATGTCGGGTTTGATGTTTCCTCTCCTCCTACTTGTGGCTAGATACTTGATTGATCCTTGAAGCCTTCGTGAGTCCTCATGTTTCGAAGACCATGTCATCTTTAATATAATTTTCTTATCTCTTTAGTTTTTGAAATTTGTACGTAGTGTACAGGTTACGTCCTGACCACTCATGTTGATGTATTAGAATGTCTTTTCAAGACAATGATTAGACTTCCTCTTTTATATCAAAATCTTTCATGCTATGAGATTTATTAATTTAATTATCGCTTGTGTAGGGCCTCTTGGGGTCTTGTACACCATATCACGTCTATGGTGTACTTCGGGTCGTGAAAAATATTGTATTCATAGAACAAGGTTTTAGAAAAGGTCCTAGAATGTTTGACAAGCTACGTTGAGAATAGTCTTGTTCATGAGTGTGAAGCGCACCACATTTATGAATAGAAAGCTACAAAATATTTAGGAACATTTACTTTTTTCATTACACTAAACTGGTGTCATGGAATTTATATCTATAAAGATCCTTCTCTTAAATCATGTTCGATTCTTTTTGAGATATCTACCCTAGAAGAGCTTACGCAAGAAGGAACGTGGGAAACAAAAAGAACCCCGAGGTTCCTTAAGTTTTGATCAATTTTTTGGCTGAGCGAGTGACTCATGCCGAATTCCAAGCTACTTTTCAAGTGTTGGCTCCAGCTTTGACGGACCAAGGTAATATAGAGGCCATTGCTCTCATGAACCCAAATGTGGGTACAACAACAACATGAACAAGGGACTTTACTAGGATGAATCCTCCGAAATTCAATGGTTCTAAGGTTGACGAGGATCATCAAGAGTTTATCAATGAGGTTTATAAAAAAGTAGGAAGCATGGGGTTGTCTATGGTGGAGAAGGTGGAATTGGCCGCTTATTAACTCAAGGGTTTTTCTCAAGTTTGGTTCAACCAATGGAAGGAAGAGAGGGCAATTGATAACGGTCCTCTTGATTTGGAAAAATTCAATAGATATTTTCTTGATCACTTCTTTCCTCTTGAAATGAGACAAGTGAAGGTGATTGAGTTCATTAATCTCTGACAAGGGAATATGAGTGTGAAAGATTATGCATTGAATTTCACTCAATTGACTAAGTATTCTCTGACTATAGTTGCCGACTCTAGGGCAAGGACTAGTAAGTTCATGTTGGGTGCTTCTGATTTGGCTATCAAGGAATGTTGTACCGCCATGTTGATTAAGGAGATGGATATCTCTTGTTTGATGTACATTTCCAACAATTGAAGAGGAAAAGCTCAAGGAAAGGGCGAAAGAGTCCAAGAGGGAAAGGACCGGTGATGGTAACTTTTCTTATTCTAGGTCCAATGGCATGGGCGTCCTAAATTCCAATAAAGGTTTTTGGGTCAAGGTTGTTATAATGCTTCTACTCCTAAGTTTAACAAAGACAGGTTGTCGAACCCTAAGCCTCAATGACGTAATGGTGGTGGATCTTCTATACCTACTTGCACTAGGTGTGGTAAGAAACATGGTGGAAAATGTTTGGCCGACATGGATGGTTGCTTTAATTGTGGAAAGAATGATCACAAGATGAGAGATTGCTTAATGCTTTCTACTACGGGAAGGGATTGTAGGCAAGCTCATCCTAATGGTTTTGGTTTGGGTGCTCCGAAGCAAAACCGATTCTATGCTCTTCAAACTTGATAAGATCATGAGGATTCTTCATATGTTGTGACTGGTATGTTGAAAGTCTTTCACCTTGATATTTATGCTTTACTTGATACGATCTGAATGAACCTATCATGTCATTAGAAGGGGGGAATTATGTTCTTAAGGGATTTTATATATTGCCTAAAGGCTAGAAAGATGATTTCTAAGGGTTCCATCTATGATCTTGTTTGAGTTAGGGACATAAATTTTGAAACCTCTATTATTGAGTTAGTTCTGATTGTAAATGAGTTTCTAGAAGTGTTTCTTGATGATCTTCCCGGTATTCCTCTCGAAAAGGAAATAGACTTTAGTATTGACCTTCTCCGAGATACACAACCTATTTATATTCCTCCTTACTGTATGGCCCAGGCAGAGCTTAAAGATTTAAAGGATTAATTGAAATATTTGTTAGAAAAGGGTTTTATTACTCTGAGTATCTCTCTATGGGGTGCTTCAGTGTTGTTTGTTCGATAGAAAGATGGTTCTCTCCAAATGTGCATTGACTATTGGCAATTGAATAATGTTACTATTAAGAATAAGTATCCTATTCCAAGGATTGATGATTTGTTTAATAAACTTCTAGGAGTGAGTTATTTCTTTAAGATTGACCTTCGGTTGGATTATCAGCAATTGAGGGTGAAGGAGAATGACATTCCGAAGACAACTAATCAAACTCAGTATAGTCATTATGAGTTCTTGGTGATGTCTTTTGGTTGGACTAATGCCCCCGTGGCATTTATGGATTTGATGAATAGGGTCTTCGAGAAATATCTTGACATGTTTGTGATTGTGTTTATTGATGATATTTTGATTTACTCTTGAAGTGAAGATGAACATATTGATCATTTGAGGATTGTATTATGAATTCTCAAGGATCTGGTACAGTATACTAAGTTTAACAAGTGTGAGTTTTAGTTGAGTTCTGTTGCATTCCTTGGCCATATTTTCTCCAGTGAGGTATTCAAGTCTATCCTTAGAAAACTGAGGTTGTTAAGAATTGTCCTAGACCTTTATCCATTTTAGATATGCATAGTTTCTTGGGTTTGACCGGTAACTATAGAAGGTTTATGGAAGGATTTTCCATTATTGCTTCACCTTTGATGACATTGACTCCAAAGAAAGTGAAATTTCTATGGTCTGAAGCTTGTGAGAAGAGTTTTCGAGAGTTAAAGGATAGACTTACTACAACCCCTATCTTGACATTGCTGGAAGGATCAAATGGTTTTGTGATTTATTGTGATGCTTCACGGTTTGGTCTTGGTTGTATTTTTATGCAACATGGAAAAGTCATTGCTTATGCTTTAAGGAAATTTAAGGTGCATGAAAAGAATTATTCGACTCATGAGTTGGAGTTAGCGGTGGTAGTGTTGCCTCAAAGATTTGGAGACATTACTTTTATAGTGTTCATGTAGATGTATTTAGCGACCATAAGAGCGTGAAGTATGTATTCACTCAGAAGGATCTTTGCCAAAGGAGGTGGCTTTAGTGTAACACCTCATATTAAAAAAGATGATTATCTCAATTTTCAAAAAATTCTGGTGCTAGCACAGAAAGAGCCACAAACGGTCAATAGGTCCGACTATAGACCGTAGGTGGAGCCGTGGTTGGCCAGTCCAATTTTTCTGAAATGTCAAGGTTTTAGTCTTTTTATATGGTTCACAAGGATGGTCCGTTGTCCAATGCACAAGCCGTAGGTAGGTTTTGTGGGTGAGTCACAGACTCAGTGGAATTTTGAGGGAGAAGAGTAGGACTTACAATGGCCATGTACGGACCGTAAGTTGATCGACGGACCGTACATAGGTCCCATTGTTTGAAGCCCCACAAAACAAGTTTCTGAACCCATCGATGGTTGACCAGGAGGGTCCGTGGTTGGACCTATGGACCATGGGTCCAGCCGTCGACGGGGTCCGATAGTTATTTTAAAGGGGCTTTTGGGTCTTTTTTGAATTATTCCAACATAATACTATGTCGTTTTACTCTTTACCCAAAGCCCTATATAGTGATTTTTAACCCCCAAAACACCCAATTCAATTCATTCTCCTACATTACCCAAAGTTGAACAAGTCATCCTCTCAAATATTTCTCTTTCTAAGGAAGAAGAAGGAAGTTAGGGTTTCAAGATCAAGTCACCTAATCCTCCATTGATTTCAAGCTTTTGGCATAAAGGTATGATAGTCTTTACCTATGGTTCTCTTTCCTCTATAGGGTTCCTAAATTCTCTAATTTCCAAGTTGGAAATCTCCAATTGAAGTTAGGGTTTTATTCCATGTCATGGGTTCCTTTCAATGTGGATATAATTGATTGTTTTATGAAATTATGCATGAATTGAGATAATCCTATGTTTTTAAGATGAATTCCTATGAACCAATTCTTAACCCATGTTTTCTATATTATGATGATTGAAAGTGGGTGATGAGTCCATGATTTGGACTCATTTAGGGCTTTATTTGGATAGATTTAGTGTCCTCAAATGCTTATTTTATGCCAATAACTGATGTAAAATCCTTGATTTCCAGGTATTTGGATTTAGGAAAAATGAATAGACACTAATTGGCAAAAAGGAACAACGCAGTTGAAAGAACGGAGAAAAGAAGGCCAATTGATCGCTTAATCCATTGGGCGAGCCGCCGAATGGCTAATATCTCGCCTAAAGTTCTAGTGTGCCAAGCCCTGAAGGATAAAATCAAGTCAGTGATAGAAACCAGCAGTCGGTGTGTCACCGAGTGGTTCCGTGATATAGTGTTGGATCGCCCAAAGTTACAGAACTTGAGGGTGCTGAAGGCCAAAGAAGAAAGGCGATGGAACTGACCAGATCGTCGAGCTGTTCGGCGATCCCGACTTACTGCGTCGAACATCCTTCGCAGCATATTTTTGGCAACTATAAATACATTTTTGAATATTTAGTTTAGTATTAGTTTTCATAATAGAGAATTTTTTGAGTTTTGGAGGTTGAACTCGGAGTTTTGAGACAAACTTTTCCTTAGCTTTGAAGAATTGAAGTTTTCTATTTTTGAGAAATTGCAAGTGGGTCTTTGAGATTCTTCAATTTGGACCTTTGTAAAGATGAAATTAATCTTACCCAGTTGATGGAAACACAATTTGGTAACGATTTCTATCTTTTTATGATGTCTAGCTAAAACCCCAATTCTTGGTGTGTGATTATGTGATTATGGGCTGATTTAGATTGTGTATATGTCTAATTGATAGTTTAAATATTGTTTAGAAGTGATTTCAATAAGTAATTGTGGTTAAATTTAAGGGTTGTAGTTGCAAATGTAATTCTACCTTCATTTTTTTGGCTTGCTCGAGAGAGAGGTTTTAAAACCAAGATTATTGAATTGATGGTCAGTGGGTATTGGGTTGTCATGGGTTCAGCTCGAGAGAGTGAATCCTAAACCCTTTTCCACACATTCAGCTCGAGAGAGTGAATGGACTAAAGCGTAGGTTGTTCTTATTTGCTTTCTTGTTGGCGTTCGAGAGAAACCAACTCGATTCGGGGTAAATTGTTTGAGAGAAAGTTTATCCCCACTAAAGTCTAGCTTAGTCACTGATTTACAACTATTTACTATCACTTGCAATTATCAATTTGTCTATATTAGCCTATAATCGAATCACATCCCAAGAACCCATCGCATTATTTGTTAAATTCATGTTATTTGATGTTGTTGTAGCTAATAGTTAAAACCAAACCCCCTTATTTGACACTTGTGTCACCCCCAAATTTGAATTATGTTTTTATTTGATAATGTTTATTCCTACGATTGACTTGAACATATTCACACTTTACTATTGAATCTTAAACACGTAGCACTCCCTGTGGGATTCGACCCCAACTCATTTAGTTGGGTTATATTACTGACTAACGATTGTTGACACTTAGAATTGGATGAAGTGTCCTGATACGTGAAATCAAAATGGCGCCACTGTCGGGGAGTGGTGTTGGTTAAGATTCTTTAGTTAAGTTGAATTTTATTTTTGTTAGTCATAGTTGAACTTACTTATTTTCAGTTTTGGTTTTCGTGTTGCTTGTTTAGAGCAAAATAAAGGAGCATGTCTTGTACCAGCGGTGACCAAATGGACCACTCTCCTTAGAGAACGATGATCCTTAGGGATAACATCCTAAGCTTCAGGCAAATGGAGGGTGAGTCAATCCATGAGTTGTGGCTAAGATTTAAGTCACTATTGTTGCACTGCCCAGCTCATGAAATCTCAGATAACATGCTACTGGACTTCTTCTATAAAGGTGTTGGTCTGGAAAACAGAGGAGTGGCTGACCAAATGTCTCTGAGGGTCTCACACGACTAGCCTATTCAATAGCAGCCCAGCTCCTTGATCACATGGACAAGACCAATAAAGAGACTGAGAATGACTAGATTTGTGCCACACTGTTGACTCAGCTGGATCTAGTGGCCAAAAAGATCATGGAATTGGAAGCACTAAACAAAAATAAAAACCGGTACATTCTCCCTCACGAGCGTATAAAACCCAAGGTGTACGAGGGCGGACAAATAGAAGATATACTCTCACTCATTCTTCACAATGTCGAAGAACTCGACAAAGTATTGAATGAGATAAAAGAAAACGTCTCACTGCTGAATCAGATGAATGCTTCCCATTCCATATTTTTTAAGCTGCTAGAGACCCAAATGGGTCATGTGTTGTCTCGTCTCTACCCCACAAATCAAGATTGAGTGGGGAAGTAGTGCGACGACGTTAACTAAGGCGCTTCTTGGGAGGAAACCTAAGTATTTTTCTGCTTTTGTTTTGTTTTAGAAATAAGTGTGTGTTGATTTTGCGGGTTAAAGTGTAGATTGTGTTTGAAAAGAGAAGATTGGCGAGCAAAAGTCCAGTCGGTAACCTGCCGAAGAGGTCGGCGATCCCGACTTGGACCGTCGTTTGACTCGAGACATTTTTGAATTGGAGTCTGTAAAACTCGGTGAGCCCAGGAGCATATTGGTGAATCACTTGTACCCCCACATTAACTGGAAGTCCTGTAAAACTCAGCGAGGTAAGATCCCACTTGGCGTGTCGCCGAGTGGGTCGATGAGCAGAACTTATGTCGCTGAATGGGCGAGAACTGGATGGTTTTTAAAGGCCAAAGGTTTAAACTTTCAAACATTTTCACTTTCCCTCACTTTTAAACTTACCAAACTCACACCCACGCTATAGTATTCTATATTTTTGTGCTTTTACCGCACTTTTGTCATCAAGTTTGTGTTCGGAGTTGGATTCTTTGCCGCCTAGCATTTAAACTTGTTTAATCGGCATCTAAGGTTGGTTTTTCGAACCATAAATTTAGTGATTTTTACTCTCGTGCAATGATTTTATCTTAGTGAAGTGTGTTGGGCCTCTCTAATCGTAATTGTATATGTGTGTGCTTATTTTAATTCGAACATCTTGCCTATAATGCCTAAATCGTTATTTTCCCAAATTTTTCATGCTTAAAAAATGATTAAATGGTGGGGTTGTGCTTGCATGTTTTTGGGTCTAGTCGGGTGAAGTCTAAGTAATCGCATTTGTGTGAAATGACATCATTTGTCCAATGATGGAGCGGTTGACGTCATTTCTAAGGGCAAAAGTCATCAAATGGCCAAATTTGGCCAAATCGGGAGAAGTATGAGTATCCCAGGGGCATGGGTGTAATGGGTCTTATTTTAATTGAAAAAGTGCATGTTTTGATTTTGTTTTCGGGGGCTGTGGGGTTAAATTTTAAAGTTGGGTTTGAAAATAGGCACGTTCAGTCGTTTGGCAAGCTGGGTCGAGCTCGCCGAATCACTCGGCGGTTCGCCAAAGTTCCCTTGATCGCCTTTAATTTTTATCTTAATCTTGAATAAGGTTCTGTAACTTTCGGTGAGAAGTCTGAGTTCGCCGAGTGCACTCGATGACTCACCAAAGGTCTTCTTTGATCACCTTTTTTTGCATTCCTAATCCCTAAAATGCATTGTAACTTTCGGTGGGCTAGTCCTTGCTCACCGAATGTTGTCGACAATTCTTTGAAAGGCCCTTCCCATCACCGACATGCCATTTCTCTGAGAAATTTTTGAGCCAATCCTTTCGACGAGCCTGATCTGGCTCGCCAAAGTGATTCGGTGACTCGTCGACTAGTTCGGCGAGTCTGTCTGTAATTATTTTTCTACACATGGACAAAGACGTTAGAAAACATGAAGAAATGGTTGGATCCCTTGATATCAGATGGTACTCCCAGGTGGCTTAAGGTTGGGGCAGCCATTGAAAAGAAGGACCTCAATATAGCTGTGAGGTATTGGCTTGGCTTTATCAGCAGTACCATTATGTTGTCCCAAAACGAGTTGATCCTTCGCCACACCAAAGTAGCCTGTCTTGGTTGCATCATTGATGAGACACGGCTGAACCTGGGTATGATCATTACACAGGAAATATTTATGAGGGCTAAGCAAGGGCATACTTCCCTCCCCTTTCCGTTGTTGATCACTGAGTTGTGCAGACGAGCTCGGGTTCCTAGAGATGAGAAAAAGGATGTGGAAGTGATTCCCATATCTTTGACCGACATCTGGAGGATTGAGGTGGAGTACTTGAAAGAGGAGGCGAAGAAGAATAAGGCATCCCCAGTGGACACATCCCCGGTTGTTGATGTTCAGACACTACCTGCAAAGGCAATATTGCCTACTCCGGCCCCTAGGCCTTCAGGTACATCTATTGTTGTTCCTTCTGATACTCCCAGTTCCTCTACTGCTCCATTGCCTCCCAGATCTGCTACTGTTGTTGTTGCTGCCTCCCGGCCCCTGCTTACTCAGGATGCATTACTATGGATGAGGCAGCTATCCCATTCTACTGATTACCGTGCGGCCAGACTTGAGGCCTCTATTTCAGACATGATTCATACTGCCCTCGCTAATGTTGTGACACCTTTGAGTGCTACCATTAATGCCCGTGTGGCTAGGATAACGGTGTGCGAGCGTGGCCAATGGGCCACTGAGGAGGTGACAACTCTAAAGGCCGTTATTGGTGCTTTGAGGAGAGATGTGGACCACCTAAAGTCCACTGACATGTCTATGATTTTCAGGACGGTGGAGATCCCAGATGTGTCAGTTGAGCCAGACATGCCTCCGACTACCACCGGAGATAATGTTAGAGTTGAGGAGGTAGTTGATCATGAGTCTGAGGCGAAGATGGATGAGGAGATGCTTGGGGTTGGTGAGGAGGTTTCTTACAAGGGCCTTACAGAGATTGAGGAGGCCTTAGTAGATGCAGTTGTGCAGACTTCTTTGGAATATGCGCCTTTGGCTGACCTTAGTGGACATATTATTATTGATGTGACTCCGAGCACTGATGCCCAAGATCAGAGTGTTGCACCAGGCACTGATGCCCCGACACACGGAGTGACTGTTTAGACAGGATTCCCTTTTACCTCCCTCTCTGTCTTATCTTTATTGACTTTTGGATATTTTTCTTGCATTTGAGGATAAATAGCTTTTGGTTTTTGGTGGGGTGAGGCCCACCTTTTGTGATGATTGTTCCTTCTATATATTTGGGTTTTGTGCTACTAATTGTGTTTAGCACTATTTTTGTGGATGGTTGAGCTTGTGGCTCCTTGTTTTAATTGTAAATGATTTTTGGACCCTTCAAAAAAAAATTGTGCCATCTTTTGTTTGTGTTTGAATGTGGCTGTTCTGTTGCAAATTTGAGTATCGGTCTTGGTCAATATTGATGACTTAAATAGTGCTCATAATCAAACAAAAATGAATGTGCGGCTACGATGAGGCCAAATGAAGTTGCATAGGCAATATGTGAACTTCTTGCATCTTGTTGTGACTTGCCGGTTATCGAATGAGTCTCTTGTGATGAACATTGCACACTAGCGAAAGTGTGGAGTCTTGTTTGATATTGGTGTCAATGCCTTGTGTGATGACACCTAAATTTTTTTCCGTTGGTCCAGTTGACTAAGTGATGCAATCTCTTGAAATGATCTTAGGCAACTTTGAAGAGTGTGAAACAATTCGATATTATAACTCTTTAGTGATCAACGTTGTGAGTGTGTGACCCTTGCTTGAACACCTTTTGAGCCTTAGCCTTTCCTTGGAAGAAACTTGATAAAATTGTGACCTTTCTTTATCCCTTCACCTTAATCCTCATGGAATGTGGTTTGTTTGAATAGACAAATTAGGCCAAAAGCCTAAGTTGGGGGTGTGGTGAAAAGAGAAGGTTAATCAAGAAGTGCAAAGAAGTCCCCCTTGATCCATGATTTTAAAAAAGATGGAACCCCTCCATACAGAAAAAAAGAAAAGAAGAATGAAAAAGTAGTGGAATAAAGTTGTGAAAATGCAAAAAGATATGGGGTATCCAATAGTCTATGGAAGGTGAATAATGGGGTGACTTTTAAGCATGAATGAGAATAATGAAGAAAAGGAAAGAAAGTGTTGTTCATACCACATTTCATGAGGATAGCAACCACTGAGCCTAAATGACCACACCTTTACACTCATCCCCGTTACAAGCCTTGAAAAGACCTTTGTGATCTTGAGTAACCTGAAATAAGTATTGATTGGAAAATACGGGCAAACCTATGGGTAGAATCATGCATGTGTTAATCTTTGTGAGTGTGAGTGTTGACTGTGATTTCGGAGCTATAAATAGTTGAACCATTGTGTGTGAATATAGAATCATTCTTTGTGTGAGGGAATTTGAGTACCTTTGTTGAGCTTGAACTTGAATTTGAAGAAAGTATTGTGAACTTGAGAATATTTGATAATGGTGAGTCACAACTTGAATCTTTGAGTGCACAATTGATCGTTGCATGAGTAAGTTAAGTCTTTTTGTGTGCATTCATGATTTAGTCTTGTGTAGCACTGTTTGAGACATCCTTTTTGAACTGCTGAACTTGAGTTTTACTTGAAGACAAGCAAAAGTTTAAGTTGGGGGTGTTGATGAGTCCACGATTTGGACTCATTTAGGGCTTTGTTTGGATAGATTTGATGTCCTCAAATACTTATTTTGTACCAATAACTGATGTAAAATCCTTGATTTCCAGGTATTTGGATTTAGAAACAAAGCATGGACACTAATTGGTAAAAAGGAACAAGGCAGTTGAAAGAACGAAGAAAAGAATGCATGTTGTTCGCCTAATCCATTGAGCGAGTTGCCGAATGGCTAATATCTCACCTAAAGTTCCAGTGTGACAAGCCTTGAAGGATAAAATCAAGTCGGCGATAGAAAGGAGCAGTCGGCATGTCGCCGAGTGGTTCCACGATGCAGTGTTGGATCACCCAAAGTTACAGAACTTGAGGATGCTGAAGGCCAAAGCAAAAAGGCGATGGAACTGACCAAAGGGCGGATCGCCGAGCTGATCGGCAATCCCAACCTATTGCGCCGAATGGTCCTTCGCAACATATTTTTGGCGACTATAAATACATTTTTGAATATTTAGTTTAGTAACAGTTTCATAATAGAGAATTTTTTGAGTTTTAGAGTTTGAACTCTGAGTTTTGAGACAAACTTTTCCTTAGCTTTGAAGAATTGAAGTTTTCCATTTTTGAGAAATTGGAAGTGGGTCTTTCATATTCTTCAAGTTGGACCTTTGTAAAGATGAAATTAATCTTACCCAGTGTATGGAAACACAATTTGGTAACAATTTCTATCTTTTTATGATGTCTAGCTAAAACACCAATTCTTGGGGTGTGATTATGCGATTATGGGATTATTTAGGTTATGGGTATTGCTAATTGATAGTTTAAATGTTGTTTAGAAGTGATTTCAATAGTAATTGTGGTTAAATTTAAAGGGTTAAAGTTGCAAATGCAATTCTACCTTCGTATTTTTGGCTTGCTCGAGAGATAGGTTTTAAAACCAACATTACTGAATTGATGGTCAGTGGGTATTGGGTTTTCATGGGTTCAGCTCGAGAGAGTGAATCCTAAACCCTTTTCCACACATTCATCTCGAGAGAGTGAATGGACTAAAGCGTAGCCTGGTCTTATTTGTTTTCTTGTTGGTGTTCGAGAGAAACAACCTCGATTTGGGGTAAATTGTTCAAGAGAAAGTTTATCCCCTCTAAAGTCTAGCTTAGTCACTGATTTATAGCTATTTACTATCAGTTGCAATTACCCATTTGTCTATAATAGCCTTTAATCGAATCACATCCCAAGAACCCGTCTCATTATTTGTTAAATTCGTGTTATTTATTGTTGTTGTTGGTGATAGTTAAGACCAAACCCCCTTATTTGACACTTGTGTCACCCCCCAAATTTGAATTATGTTTTTATTCAATAATGTATATTCCTATGATTGACTTGAACATATTCGCACTTTACCATTGAATCTTAAACACGAACCACTCCCTGTGGGATTCGACCCCAACTCATTTAGTTGGGTTATATTACTGACTAACGATCGTTGACACTTAGAATTGAATAAGTGTACTGATACGTGAAATCAATGGGTTTTAAACTATGAAAGAGGAACTTATGAAGATATGCATGTTCTTATGAAATTGATGAAAACAAAGCATAAATGTTGTTGTTGATTGTTGTGAAAGGATTTCTCACATAATACTCAATACATGAATGTGACAGGTTTTCTTTCATAAAGAATTCTTAGAGTTGAAAGGTTTTCTCAACTAAACTATCAATCAAGTTTTAGGAGTTATTCCAATGGTAAGACAAAAGTCGATTACCCATGTCCCCATAATGATAAGACAAGAGGCGATTACCCATTTCCCTTAAAGATAAGATGAATATGATTGATGACTATTTCCTGGGAATCATACTTAGTATCGAGTGGACAAGTGGCGATGACTCGTGTCCCATAAACTATGTGTCATCATAGGTTGTCTTAGATAGACATTAGCTAGTGGATCCACTTAAGCTAGAAGTTCATGGTTCTTACCTTGGCAAGTGAGGACACCTCCTTTTGGTGTAGGGTAAACACCAAATTCCATGTTATAGCCCCTATGTTTTGTATATCAGTGAAGGCAAATTTCCCACAACAATAATGATGAAGTAAGGTTACTTCTAAAAGTATCGCGCATGTGTTCAAAGATGATTTTACTTGCCTTGACCATGATCATGATTATACTTCTAATCTCTTATCTTAATGTTTTATCTTGGTCTTTGCATTTCATGAACATGTCCTTTTAGCATGATTTGGTACTTTTATGCATTTATATCATACTTTGTATATTATTGAACTAATGCATACTCTCGCCTACATTCTTCTAAAAATATAGTGTCCAACGCTCCTATTCCTCATCTCCGTGGTTAGGGATCACTTAGTGGATATTGAAGATTGGTGAGTCCTCATGTTCTGAGGACCGAGCCTTTGTTTCTTATTGTCTTTACTTTTTAGTATTGTTTGTGATGTACTGGTTACATCCCGATCACTCTTGATGTACTAGATGGCTTTGACACTATATAGACGTCAGCTTCATTTTTATCAAACTCTTTATGATATAAATTTTCTTTTTAAATCGTTAATTCTATTATCTTGTATGATGCATGTTCAATGGCTTTTGTAGGGCCTCTTGGGGTCCTATATTCCATGTTACGTCTAGGGTATACTTTGGGTCGTGACAAACTTGGTATTCAGAGCACAAGATTCAGAATGGTCCTAGGATTTCTCATAAGCCACGTTGAGTTGTGTCTTGTACATGAGTGTGAAGCGCGCCATATTTATGAATAAAAAGCTATATGATGATTAGGAAACTCCAATTCTTTCATACTCTAAGTTGTGTGATAGAGTGTAACTCTATATGTCCTCTCTCCTTATCCCTATTCGGTGATTTTCAAGAAATGGCCCCTCGAAGAGCATACGTTAGGAGGAATGCAAATGAGAATGTGGAACAAAAAGCTCATCCTCAAGCTCCTTAAGTTCTGGTTTACCCTTTGGCCGATCAAGTGACTAATGTGGAGTGTAGGGTTGCTTTTCAAGTGTTGGCTCAAGCCATGATGGCTCAAGACAATAGGGAGGTTGTGGTCCCTAAGAACCCAAATATGGGTACGATGGTAACTAGGGTGAGAGACTTCACTAGAATGAATCCCTCAGAGTTTCATGGTTCCAAGGTTAAGGAAGATCCTCAAGATTTCATTAATGAAGTGTATAAAGTGTTGATGATCATGGGAGTGATGTTGGTATAAAAGGCGGAAATTGTCGCTTACCAACTTAAGGGTGTTTCTCAAGTTTGGTTCAACTAATAGAAGGAAGGGAGGGCAGTTGATGCGGGTCTTCTCGATTGGGAAAAGTTTAAGGTTTTTTTCCTTGATAGGTTCTTTCCCCTTGATATGAGCGAGGTAAAGGTACTTGAGTTCATCAACCTTCGTCAAAGAAGCATGAGTATGAAGGAATATGCTTTGAAGTTCACACAATTGTGTAGGTATGCTCCTACTATGGTTGGCGATCCTAGGGCAAAGATGAGTAGGTTTGTTTCGGGTGTGTCTGAGATGGTGGTTAAGGAATGTCGTGCCTCCATTCTTATCAATGAAATGGACATTTCTTGTCTTATGGTTCATGCTCAACAAATAGAAGAGAATAAATTTATGGAAAGATCTAGGGAGGTGAAGAAGGCAAGGACCGGTGATGGTGACTTTTCGCATTCAAGGTCCAATGGGCATGGTCGTTCTAAGTTCCAACAAAGGATTTCCTGTCAAGGTTCCTCAAAAACCCCTCCTAAGTTCAACAAAGATAGGGTGTCTAACCCTAGGCCTCAAGGAGGAAACGGTAGTGGATCTTCATTGCCTACTTGTGCTAAGTGTGGAAAAAAGCATGAGGGTAGATGTCTAGCCGATTCTAATGCATGCTTTGGCTGTGGTAATACGGATCACAAGATAAGGGATTATCTCTTAGTTGCTAAGAATGAAGGATATAATTGTTGACGGGCTCAACCTAATCCTTTGTCCGATTCTAGTGGGAGTTAGAATCAAAACAGATTCTATGCACTTCAAACTCGTCGTGATCAAAAGGGTTCTCCCAAAGTGGTTATCGGTATGTTGAAAGCCTTTCATCTTAATGTTTATGCTTTACTTGATCCATGTGCTACCTTGTCTCTTGTGACGCCATATATGGCTAGAAAGTTTGATATTCTTCCGGATGTGTTGATTGATCCTTTTTATGTCTCTAATCCTATCGCTGAATCTATTGTGGCTAAGAGAGTATAGAAACTTTCATGTCTCCTTACCCCATAGAGTCACTCATGTGGATCTTGTAGAGCTTGATATGTTAGATTTTGATGTCATTCTTGGTATGGATTGGTAGTATTCTTGTTATGCGTATGTTGATTGTATAACCCGAGTGGTCCAGTTCCAGTTTCCAAATGAGCCTATCCTAGAGTGGAAAGGAGGAAATTTTCATGCCTAAGGGTCAATTTTTTTCTTGTCTTAAACCTAGAAAGATGATATCTAAGGGTTTCTTATACCATCTAGTTAGGGTAACTCTTGAATCGGTCACCATTTTAAATGAGTTTCCCAAAGTGTTTCCTTATGATCTACCCGATATTCCTCCCGAAAGGGAAATAGACTTTGGTATTAACCTTCTCCCAGATACAAAACCTATCTTTATTCCTCCTTACTGAATGGCTCTGACAGAACTTAAGGAATTGAAAGAGCAATTGAAAGATTTGTTGGATAAGGGTTTCATTTGACCGAGTATCTCTCCATGGGGTGCTCTAGTGTTTTTTGTTCAAAAAAAAATGGTTCACTCCATATGTGTATCGACTACCAGTAATTGACAAAGGTTACAATTAAGAAAAAGTATCCTCTTCTAAAGATAGATGACTTGTTTGATCAACTATAAAGAGCAAGTTACTTCTCTAAGATTGACCTCCGATCGGGTTATCACCAATTAAAGGTAAAGGAAGATGATATTCCGAAAATAGCTTTTCAAACTCGATATGGTCATTTTCAATTTTTGGTGATGTCATTTGGCTAGACAAATGCCCTGGCGCATTTATGGATTTTATGAATAGGGTATTTAGAAAGTACCTAGATATGTTTGTGATTGTGTTTATCGATGACATCTTGATCTACTCAAGGAATGAAGATGAGCATACCGATGATTAGAGGATTGTGTTGCAAGTCCTTAAGGACTAACAACTCTTTGCAAAGTTTAGTAAATGTGAGTTTTGGTTAAGGTTTGTGGCTTTTCTAAGGCATATTATTTCTGGAAAGGGTATTGCGGTAGATCTTAAGAAGACGGATGCGGTAAAAAGTTGGCCTAGACCTCTATCCCCTTCGGATATTAGAAGTTTCTTGGGTTTAGCCGATGACTATAGAAGATTTATGGAAGGGTTTTCATCAATTTCCTCTCCATTGACAGCATTGACCTAAAATAAAGCAAAATTCTTATGGTTGGAAGCGTGTGAAAAGAGTTTTTAGGAATTGAAAGATAGACTTACTTCTGCTCTGGTGTTGACTTTACCTCAAGGAACCAATGGGTTTGTTGTTTATTGTAATGCTTCAAGAATTAAGTTAGGATGTCTCCTTATACAAAATGGGAAAGTCATTGTCTATGCCTTAAGGCAACTTAAGGTGCATGAAGAGAATTATCCTACCTATGATTTGGAACTAGCGGCGGTTGTATTTGCTTTGAAGATTTGTAGGCCTTACTTATACGGTGTTCATTTCTATGTCTTTACCGACTACAAAAGTTTGCAATATCTGTTTAAACAGAAGGATCAAAATCTTCACCAAACAAAGTGGCTTGAGTTACTAAGGAATTATGATATGAGTGTTCTCTATCACCACGGTAAAGAAAATATGGTAGCGGATGCTCTAAGTCGGTTGACAATGGGTAGTGTTGCTCATATAAAGGATAGTAATAAGGAGTTGGATAGAGATGTTCATAGATTGGCCCGAATGGGTGGTTGGTTGGTTGACTCTATTAAAAGTGGCTTTATGGTTCATAATGGTTCAAAATCATCCTTTGTGTCGAAAGTGAAAGAAAAAGGTCTCGATCCGACATTGGTTGAATGAAATGAAGTGGTGCTTAAAAAGTTCGTTGAGGTTTTCACCCAAGGGGGAGATGGTGTGCTTCTCTATAAAGGTTTTTTGTGTGTTCCCAATATAGATGATCTTAGAAAGAAGATCATATCAGAAGCCCATAGTTCTTGATAGTCCATTCCCCCGGGAGCCACCAAGATGTACTATGACTTGCGGGAGGTCTATTGGTGGAATGGGATATTGCGGAATTCGTGGACAGGTACCCTAATTATCAACAAGTAAAAGTTGAACATCAGAAGCCAGGAGGTTTGTCTCAAGATATCGGTAATCCTACTTGGAAGTGGAAAGATTTGAATATGGACTTCATTATTAGGTTACCTCGCAGTCGGTGGCAATATGACTCGATTTGGGTTATAGTAGATCAAATGACAAAATAAACTCATTTCATTCCCGTCAAAGATTCTTATGCGACGGAGGACTATGATAAGTTGTACTTGAGGGAAATGGTTTGGTTGCATGGAGTTCCCTTATCCATAATCTCCAATCGTGGTACACAATTCACTTCTCAGTTTTAGAAGTCTTTCCAAAAAGGGCTTGGTACTCCTATTAAGCTTAGCACGGCCTTTCATCCACAAACTGATGGGAAAGCAGAGCGTACCATCCAAACTTTGGAAGATATGATGAGTTCAAGGTTAATTGGGATGATCACTTGCCTTTGATTGAATTCACCTATAATAATAGGTATCACTCAAGTATTGGCATGGCTCCATTTCAGGCTCTATATGGTAGAAGGTGTAGATCTCCTATAGGCTGGTTTGAAGTAGGTGAAGTTGCTTTGATAGGTCCCGAGTTGGTACATGAGGCTATGAAAAAAGTTCCACTTATTACAGAAAGGTTAAAAACGGTTCAAAGTCCACAAAAGTCTTATGTCGATGTTAGAAGAAGAGATATTGAGTTTGATATGAATGATTGGGTCTACTTGAAAATTTCATCCATGAGGGGTGTAATGAGATTTGGAAAGAAAGGGACGCTTAGTCTCCGTTATGTGGGCCCATATCGGATTTTGAGGCGTATTGGTAAAGTGGCTTATGAACTTGAATTTCCTAATGACTTGGCATCGGTGCATCCAGTTTTCCATATCTCCTTGTTGAAGAAATGTGTTAGTGATCAAACCTATATAGTACCATTGGAGAGTCTTGGCATAAAGGATAGACTTTCTTATGAAGAAGTTTCGGTTCTGATTTTAAACCGGCAGGTTCGGAATTTAAAAAATAAAGAAATTGCTTCCGTGAAGGTTCTATGGAGAAATCAGTTAGTTGAGGGTGCTACTTGGGAGGCCGAGGACGATATGATATCCCATTATCCTCATATATTTCCCTCTATCCCTACTTTAGCTTGAGGTATTTAGTTTCTCATGTGTTACTCTTTTGGTGTCATGTGTCTTAGATATTCCTATGATTTCTTCATTTATGCATGTTCATGAAAAAGCTTGATTTTTGAGAAAAATGAGTTATCTTGATTGATTTCTTCATGTTTATGTACATTTGAATATGAGTTGCATATAGACCTTATGAAATGATGTTTTGAACATGCTTTAACTTGCAGTTGATGTTTCCTCCTCGGATATGTGCATTTATATATGATTGCATTCATGTTGGGATGTAAGGTTTAAGTTCGTACCCTCCATAGGATGTCTTGAATCCCATTCAAGTACAAATGTTCCCAAGGGGTATATATTATAACACATTGGATTCAAAAAGATGAAAATCTTAGTTTTTTTTTCAAAAGCTCTGGTGTCAGCACATATGGAGCCACCAACAGTCCGTAGGTCGGTCCACGGTACATAGGTGGGGCCGTGGTTGGCTAGTCCAAATTTTCAGAAATGTCAAGGTTTTAGTATTTTCATATGGTTCACTAGGATGGTCCGTTGTCCAATGCACGAGCCGTAGGTAGGTCTCGTGGGTGAGTCACAAACTTAGTGGAATTTTGAGGGCCAAGAGTGGGACTTACAGTGGCCATGTAAAGACAGTAGGTTGACCGATGGACCATACATAGGTCCCGTCGTTCAAAGTCCTTGGAAAACAAGTTTCTGAACCGACCGAAGGTTCACCAGGACGGTCTGTGGTTGGACCTACGGACCGTGGGTCTAGCAATTATTTTAAAGGGGCTTTTGGGTCTTTTCCTAATTTTTCCAACCCAATACTATGTTGTTTTACCCTTTACCCAAAGCCCTATATAATGATTTTTAACCCCCAAAACACCCAATTTAATTCATTCTCCTAAATTCCCCAAAGTTGAACAAGTCACCCTCTCAAATATTTCTCTCTCTAAGGAAGAAGAAGGAAGCTAGGTTTCAAGATAAAGTTTCCTAATCCTCCATTGATTTCAAGCTTTTGGCATCAAGGTATGATAGTCTTCACCTTTTGAGCTCTTTCCTCCATAGGGTTCCTAAATTTTCCAATTTGCAAGTTAGAAATCTCCAATAGAAGTTAGGGTTTTCTTCCATGTCATGGGTTCCTTTCAATGTGGATATAATTGGTTGTTTTATGAACTATTATGCATGAATTCAGATAATCTTATGTTTTTAAAATGAATTCCCATGAACCCATGCATAACCGATGCTCCGATTCCGCATCTTTGTGGCTAGGGATCACTTAGTAGATATTGAAGATTGGTGAGTCCTCATGTTTCGAGGACCGATCATTTGTTTCTTATTGTCTTTACTATTCAGTATTGTTTGTGATGTACGGGTTACGTCCCAATCACTCTTGATGTACTAGATGGCTTTGAGACTATGTAGACTTCTGCTTAATTTTTTAAACTCTATATGATATGAATTTATTTTTGAACTCGTTAATTCTATTAGCTTGTATGATGCATGCTAAGTAGTTTGTGTAGGGCCTCTCGGGGTCCTATACGCCATGTTACGCCTAGGGTATACTTTGAGTCGTGACATTGATTTATTGAAAGTTTGTGACATGAGTGTCCTCTATCATCCAGGTACATTCAATGTGGTGGCGGATGCTCTTAGTCATATATTAATGGGAAGTGTTACTCATGTTCAGGATGATAAGAAGAATTTTTTTTGTTATGTTCATAGGTTGGCATGATTGGGTGTTCGCTTAATTGATTTTAATAAAGGAGGTTTTATTGTTCTAAACAGTTATGAATCATCTTTTGTATCAGAAGTGAAAGCTAAGCAAGATCTCGATCCAGTACTAGTTGAGTTGACGAAGTCAGTTTTCAAAAAAGCCATTGAAGCTTTCTCTTAAAGGGGAGATGGTGTCATTTGATACCAAGGTCGGTTACGTGCTTCGAATACTAATGAGTTGAAGAATTAGATTTTGATAGAAGCTCACAGTTCTCGGTATTTTATTCACCCGAGAGCCACCAAAATGTATTATAATTTGTGGAAAGTCTAGTGGTGGAACGGGATGATGAAAGATATTGCGGAATTCATGGCAAAATATCTGAATTATCAACAAGTGAAATTTGAGCATAAAAAACTGAGAGGTTTGGTGCAATACATTAGTATTCCTACGTGGAAGTGGAAAGATCTAAATATGGACTTTGTAATGGTTTTACTTCGTACTCGGTATCAATTTGACTCAATTTGGGTCATTATGGACCGAATGACAAAATCGACTCACTTTCTTCTTATTAAGACTTCATTTTCAGCCGAGGAGCATACCAAGATTTATATTCTGGAAATGGTAAGGTTGCATGAAGTTCCTTAATCCATTATCTACGATCGTAGAACTCAGTTTATGTCTCAGTTTAGGAAGTCATTTCAAAAGGGTCTTGGTACTCAAGTGTGACTTAGCACGACTTTCCACCCTCAAACAGATCGACAAGCTGAGCGTACCATCCAAGCTTTAGAAGATAAGTTAAGAGCTTATCGGATTAATTTTAAGGGTTGTTGGGATGATCATTTGTCATTGATCAAGTTTGCGTATAATAATAGCTATCATTATAGCATTGGGATGACAGTGTTTGAGGCTCATTATTCTCGGAGGTGTAGATCTCCTATAGGTTGGTAAGAAGTGGGTGATGTCGCTCTGATAATGCCCAATTTGGTGAATGAGGCTATGGAAAAGGTTCGACTTATTCATGAAAGGTTGAAAACAACTCAAAGTTGAAAAAAGTCTTATGCTCATGTTAGAAGAAGAGAACTTGAATTTAATGTTGACAATTGGATCTACTTGAAAATTTCACCCATGAAGGATGTAATGAGATCTGGAAAGAAAGGGAAGCTTAGTCCTTGCTATGTGGGCCCATATCAAATTCTGAGGTGGATTGGCAAGGTTGCTTATGAACTTGAGCTGCCTAACAATTTAGCATCGGTACATCCCGTATTCATATCTCTTTGTTGAAAAAGTTTATTAGAGATCCGACATTCATTGTGCCTTTGGAAGGTTTAGGAGTTAAAGAAAATCTTTCTTATGAAGAGATTTCAGTTGAAATTCTAGACCGACAAGTTTAGAGTTGAGAAACAAAAAAGTTGCTTACGTGAAAGTTCTTTGGAGGAATCAATTAGTTGAGGGTGCTAGTTGTGAGGCTAAAGTTGATATGATGTCTTAGTATCCTCACCTCTTTCCCTCCACTCCTACTCTAGCTTGAGGTATTAACTCGTCATGGTTTATTCTTTCGGATTCATGAGTTTTAATCACTCTCATGTTTTCATATGCATGCATGTTCATAAAAATCTTGATTTTTAATGTTATGATTTAGCTTGGAGTTCTCTATGTTTATGTGCATTATGATGAGATTTGCATTCATGTTGGGTTGTTAGTTTCTCTCCTACTCTGTTCATGCTAACTTGAGTCCCATTTCAGGAAGAATGTTCCCAAGGGGGATATATTGTAACACCTCAGAAAGTGGAAAGGAAAAAAGGAAAGGAAAAATGTAACTTTTGCACAAATACAGTAGTCAATGAGACTGATCTGCGGGTCATAGGAAGGAATCATAGGACCCAAAGTTAAATTTTGGAAATTCTAAGTTTCTGAATCTTGACCTATGATGAACAGGACGAGCTGTAGGAAATTGGATGAGTCGTAGATGGGTTCCCTAGGGGTAATCAAGACTTGGTGAAATTTTTTGGTTAAAGTTGAGGTCTACGAATAGGGTCTACCGACCGTAGAAAGTTCGACGATCAGTAGAATGATGTCATAGGAAATTAACCAATTTTAGGCCCCAATACCTCGACCTACAGTTGACCAATACGGTCTGTGGGAAGTTCTACGATCCATAGGGTCCTCCTACAATTATTTTCTAAGGGTATTTTTGTCTTTTCCTATGCAGTATATACCTATATTATGTCGTTTTGACCCTAGTTACAATTCCTTGAACTACCCTTGTACTCCTAAAACTACCTTAACTCTCTTGTTCTTTAAAAAACCCAAATCCCATCCACATCCATCTTCTCCAATTATCTCATAAGTTCAAGAAAAAAAAGTTAAGGTTTCAAGCTTCAAGTCTCCCTTTTCTCCATTGCTTTTGGGCTTTGATTATCTAGGTATGTGGGAGTTCATCAATGGGTTCCGTTCACCCATGGAGTCCCAAAGATTTCTCAGTTCTCCAAATTAATGGGTTCCATTCACCCATGGAGTCCCAAAGATTTCTCAGTTCTCCAAATTAAATCTCATTAAATTGATTAGTTTTTCATTCACTTCTTCATGGGTTCTAATATTGTTGAATCAATTGTTTGATTTTGCTCTTATTATGGATGTTTTGACTTAATTACATGCTTACTAATTGATTTCATATGAACCCATGTATTATTCATGATTTGACTATGAACTCTCAAAGATATGAATTTATAAAGCAACTATGAATCTATGAATAATGTTTTCATAAAATTTATGGATGATTTATGAAAAGGAATATTTTTATGATCCAGGTTGCTTTAAAATAAGTATGGATGAATTGTGAAAGGTTTTATCACATATGCATGAATTGTGGAAGATTTTCTCACATTAATGAATCATGATTAGTGAAAGTTTTTTTCACAAATGGTTTAAGGAGTTACTCAATAATGACTTAAGCTTGGACTAGTAACTTTATTATGCTTTTCCATGTACGATGATATGCGTATGTTTATGACTATTCCGTTGGGATTTTTACTTAGGAATGAGAGGATGTTGAGAGGGAGGCTATCCTATTAGTAGAGGTCAGGTCTCTATTAGAAATCTCCTTGTCCCTAATTACGTGTCCCCGTAGGATTTGTCTTAAGTGACATAGCTAGTAGTTCCACCTAAGCTAGTTAAGGCCATTGTCTTGACAAGTAAGGACATATCTTTTTGGTGTCGGAGTAAGATACCAGATTCCGTGTTATAGTTCACATGGTGTATGTCGGTTAATGGTAAATATCCCATAAAATGAATTAAGTTACTTTCAAGGTTTTATGAAGCTTTCAAGATGATTTTAATATGCATTGACTATATATGTTCATGATTTATGATGCTTCTTTAAAAGGTTTTACTATGTTTAGCTTGGTCATGCATATCATATTTTCGATTATGTCCCCTAATAATCATGTTTCATGTTTTTTATGCATATTCCTCATACTTAGTATATTACATATACTAATGTATATGTGTGCCTATATTGTCTAATAGTGTAGGGTTTGACACTTCATCTCCTCCCGCTCTTGGCTAGTTACTTGATTGATCGTTGAAGACTTGGTGAGTCCTCATGTTCCAAGGACAATTTCATCTTTAATATAATTTTCTTATGGCTTTAGCTTTCGAATGTTGTACAGGATGTACGGGTTACGTCTCGACCACTGATGTTGATTTATTAGAATGGTTTGTCAAGACTATGAATAGAATTCCATTTTTATGTCAAACTCTTTTATGCTATGATATTTCTTACTTTAATTCTCACTTTTTTCTATTATATTGGGTTGTATGTATGTCAAGTGTCTTGTGTAGGGCCTCTCAAGGTCTTATATATCATATCACGTCTAGGGTGTAGTTTAACCTGTGAAAAGAAGAAATAGAGACAATACCCACGTAGGAAATTTCCATTTCAAGCTAATTTGATTCGAAAAAACTTAATTCCAAGCTTAGATTGACAAAAAATTGACGTTTCTTCCTCTACAATCTAAAAAGTTCTTCAGTATACTCTTATCAATATTTTTCACAAAAAGAGGTCATCTCTCTCTATACCTAATTGGGAAGCTGATAATGGTACATAATTTCAAAAATCCTTATTTTATTCTTGGAATAATTCAAAGGAAGCATTATTTATAATTTTAGTTTTTCCCATCAGCTTCCATCATCAGACATGTGCTGCTAGACCGAAGGAATGTCAGTCAGAAATTGTAGAGCATCAGTTGCCTCCTTGCTTCGACCTTCAATTTTGACGGGAGCATTTACACTGGGAATGGAAAATTGTCGATCAATCATTATATTGCGGTAGTTGCAGTACTGGTACTAAGGTGGCTTTTCTCCACTCAATCTGGTGTTTAATTGGCGAGAAGCCAGTTCCTTTGCTTGTATGCTTTAGTTATTTTTAGCTTTAAATCCATCGAACTTGTTTTTTTCTGAAGAATATTTGCATCCAAAAGAACTAGGGTCTAAAACCCCTTCAATTAGCACAACTTTTCACCTGTAGATAGATGTTCTAGCTGAATAGACCATTCAAACCTTGAGGGATACATAGAGAGCTTGTATGATTGACTTTAAATACAATTATAATGATCATACCTCTTATTGAATTTTCTTATAATAAAAATTACCGCTCCAGTGTTTGGATGGCTTCATTTGAGGTAATTTATTGTAGGAGGTGTAGATCTCTCATAGAATGGTTTGAGGTTGGTGAGGTTACCTTGATTCACTTCATGAGGCGATGGAGAAGGTCTGGATTATTAGAGAAAGGTTGAGGACAACTTAGAGAAAACAGAAATCATTGCAAATGTAAGGAGAAGAGCCCTTGAATTTGCGGTTGGTAATTTGGTGTATCTGAAAATTTTGCCCATAAAAGGGGTTATTAGATTCGGTAAGAAAGAAAAACCTCATCGCGATTGTGTTTGTCCTTATAGGATCTTAAAGCGTATTGGTAATGTGGTATATAAGTTAAATTTATCAACTGAGTTAGCATCAGTGCATCCAGTGTCTCATGTGTCCTCATTGAAGAAGTGCATTAGTGATCCAACTTCAGTTGTTCCTTTAGAGAGTGTTGGTGTGAATGATAGTATCTCTTACGAAGTGTTTCAAGTCAAAGCTATTGACCATCATCTTCATAAGTTTAGGAACAAGGAAGTCACTTAAGTGAATTTCTTTAGAGTAATCAGCTAGTTGAGGGAGCTACTTGGGAAGTACAAGTAGATATGATGACC
>JAJOOO010007832.1:0-47745 GCA_029582685.1 Solanum piurae | reverse complement strand
CAGACTAGTGTGTGGGGTGTATAGCTACGTTATGGCCATACTGGCCTATGTGGTTGGTTTTCTGAAGCTTGTGAGCTGTTTGATGTATTGTATTGATAGATACCTGCTTTTAGTTTTGGTATAGATATCATGGTGGCCTCGACGACCCAATCAGGACTTCTGTGCTAGTTGGCTATTTATTTATATGATCTCCTGGGAGTAGTTGTTTCTTTTATAGATCAGTTGGCAGGGGCCTTGTCGGCCGATGGCTTAATTTTATGCCGAGATATACTTGTTTGATTTCTTGATTGCGTGTGGCTGCCATGCACTAGTAGCAAATGGTTCAGCAGGGTCGGCTCGGGCCTGAGTTTTGGCATTAAGAGCCAGTTGCGCCCTTGATTTTGGGGTGTGACATTTAATACCTACGATGACATGTATTCTAGGACTTAAGGATTTCTACTAAAGATATCACTCTTAACTAAATTTATACTCTGATAACGATTCAAATTGGGGATGAAACCAATTGAAATCAAATGCGGAATTAAACAATACAAAAGTAACATAGAATAGAAATAAGAGATGAGAAGGAAAGAACTAAAGGCTATTGAATAAACAATCAACCTAGGAAGAAGAGAAACTTGAATTCGAAAAGAAACAACTCAAATTGAAAACCACAAATGAGCAATCTCAAGTGAAATCAAGGTTAAGTAGTCCTAAATCAACAATGGGAATCCACCCATGATCACTAATCTAGATTAAGCTACACTAAGCTAGACTAACCTAAAGGGATTCCATCCTAAAACTACACTCTTAAAAGAGTTTGTTCATCTAACATTCAAAATCCATATAGTCTAAGTCTTACAATATGAAAAAAAACTACTATTTATACTAATAAAATAAAGAAGACACTTTCTTTAGAATTTTACCCTAAATGAGATAAGACCCTTGTTTGGTTGCCTTCATTTGTGATATCTTGAAATTATGAGATGACTATTTGCACAAATGGCCTTTTTCTTCTTTCTATTCACTTTGATGGACCTTCCATTGTATGTCTTTACTTTGTGTCCATCAAACTCCTCTAAAGCTTTTACGCGATCCATTCTATCCATGTCATTATCATCCTCCCCTTCTTAAAAAGGATTTGTGCTCGAATCTAAACCTTGCAAACCATGAAAAGATCAAACACCAAATATATCCTCATAGCATGAGGATTAGTACATTAACACAAAAAAAATTATACCAGGGAGACTCAATCTCAAGGAACAACCAAGTATCCTCTATTATCATGACTATTAAGCCCATAGATGGAGAACAATGAAATTGGCTATTCCTTCCAGCAAAAGGATAATACCACCCAAATTATGACACTAATACACGATCAAATACTCCGACACGCTCACCGGGGTCAAAATGATAATAGGAGCACATAATGGGGTCATACAAACAAGTATAAACCTCAATGATACCCTGACCCAAATGCAATGCACATTTAAGACAAATATGAGGCTCATCATATGCGAAGAGATAGTAGAGACATGTGTCATGCACATTGGGGTCATCTAAGGTTTTTCTATCTACAAGATCACAACTAGGTTCAAGGATCCTAACACTCATTACATCACAAGATTAAACACACAAAGACAACATCATGAATTTAAGATAAACTTCAGCTTTTCTTGACAAATAACTCCTACCCCCAACAGATTCACAATCAACAAGATCATACGCAAGGAGATAGTAAATAAAGGGAGTTAGAAAACTACCATTCCCCATAGAAGAACTTTCCATCATAGGGAAATGTGCCAACAAATTCATCCAATTATGCTTTTCATCTTTACAAAGCATCACTACACAAGTGCCACAATTCAACTCATTACCGGGGTCAAATGGAAAGGAAATCCATGAACATGGATCAAATACACCCTTTTTTCCCGATTGGCACTTTTATCTTCTAAATACATAGTCCACTCAAAAGCGTGAGCATCATCATATGCAAACAAGCAGTAGAGAAAGGTGTCATATAAATGAACTTCAATCAACGTGTTCCCATGTTTAGCCTCCACTTTATATACTAAAGAATCACAACTCATATGAAGAATTGGAACACACAAGGAAGAAGTAATAATTAACACATAAGCATCCTCTTTCATCTTAACACTACTCTCTCCAATAAATGTACTATCATCTTAACAAAAGAGATTTCCATCTTTGGAAAGTGTGTCATCACCCCACAGTGGATTCTCAAACAATTGATAGCATCCGAGAGTGGCTACACTTCCAACATTATAAGGTATTTCACTATGCACACTCTCAAGAGTCATGCCATCATCAAATAAGCTATTATCCTTAACAAACATTCAACCTCAAGATTCTCATGAGAAAAAACAAGAAATGGTGTTAAGGTCTAAGTATTCATTCAAATCATTAATACCGACACTAGGTGGAGGCAAATTGATCTTTCCAAAAGAATCAAGTTGGTCATCAATAGGATCAACTAGTGTAGCATCACTGTCATTGCATGAAAATGTACCCTCATTCAAGCTACAAGTACCAACACTAGGTGGACACAAATCGACCTTACTAGAAGAGTCAATTCGATCATCAATAGGATCAACTAGTGCTTTCTCACTCACTACAAGGATATTATCATCACACAACAAAGTGCTATCAAGAACATCACAAGGTAAAGACTGACTATGCTCACATAAAGACAATGTATCATTTACATTCAATGAGCTACTAGCCACACAATGATGTTCCAAGTTCAAGGAAGTGTAAGAGTTAGCATTTTTACCTGTAGCTCATAGGAAGAAGTGTCTTAACCTTGGCTATCAACATTGGAGCACATTTGGTCCTTTTGGAAGCTCTTAAGAACCTCATGATTCTTCACATTTTGAGGTACCTCACTAGGCTTGCTTCCAAGGATACCTGCACAAGTTTTCAAACAACTAGAAAAATAAAAGTTACATGAGTTATGAGAAGAATGTGATAACCCTCTCACGTCACTCCACCCAACTTCTCCTTTTTCCACTCTAGAGTTGTCACTTTTCACACCCTTACTCCTCTCAATCTTTTGTCTCTCAATTTTAAGGGAGTTTGGACAAGTGCCAAGGATTCCTGGTGAAGGGTTAGAAGATCCCTTCAAGTTTAACTTCCATTTTGGTGCACAAGGAGTGGGTGTTTTGACTTCCACGTTCAACTCCTTAGTGCCATCCTTGCAAGGAGTATCTTATTTTGCTTCCAAAGGGTAAATTCTTAGGCTTTTCTTCATGATGAATAACTTGCCTCTTTTGTACCATAAACTTAACCTTTTAACATCCGCAAGAAATCATCAAAATATTTCCTCAACGATGTAAAAGATTCTCTTAACTCTACTACTTCATAGCTTAGTGTTCCTCCCTCTCTACCTCTAACCTTATCACCATACAGACAACAAGAAACATATGAACTAGGATGAGAAGAATAAGTTATCATATTTCAAGAAGTAGTGAATTTACTGCTTCTATAGTCCACACGACAACTTTGAAATGGTCCCGCCCAAACATCTATGCCTTCTTTCTTAGAATAGGAAGTAGCATAAGACTAGGAAGAAAATTCAACCTCACAATTTCCATTTCCTTCTATATTCCACTCAAAGAATTCCCAAGACATATGAGAGAAATAATTGTACCTCACATCACCATCATAACCATGGTGCGAAGCATGAGAACCATCATCTTCACAATTTTATACACCATAAGGTCCTTCCACCCCTTCAACATCATCACAAGAGTCATAAGCTTCATTGTCACAACCCAGGGGTACACCCTAGATGTAACATGGCGTACTTGACCCCGAAGGGGTATCATTCAAGACCTTAGCACATCATAACATAAGATAATAGAAAAGTGTGGATATTTTTAAAACATTTTCCATACAATCAAAGTCTTTATAAAAGCAAAGTGGAAGTCTTACTACACTTATCTCAAACCATCTAATACAACTTTGAATACTCTTGAGTCACATCCCATACAATAGTCTCAAGACATGAAAATAAATACATAAGGAAATGGTGGATTTATCCTCGATGCTATGAGGACTCACCAATCTTCAACTCCTTGCTCCTACTAAGAATCTAGCCTCAAAGATGGAACCTAAGATCGCCGGACCCTACATTTGATAAGAATGTATGCAAGATTATGCGTTACTACAAAATGTACTAAATATATTAGCTAGCATAACATCATAAGAAAATAACAAAAGTGTTAGCCAACATAAGACCTAAGTCATGAACATAAGAGACAATAACATAATCATAGGCATAGTTGATGAGTCCACAGATTGAACTCATTTAGGGCTTTATTTTAATAGAAGTAGTGTCCTAAAATGCTTATTTTATCTCAATATCTGATGGGAATACTCGTTTCAGGTATTTGAGGTTTGAGTGGAAGCATGGACACTTAGCGCAAAAAGGAATGAAAAGGCTGAAAAGAACAAGAAAATGAAGGCCGGAGGATTGCAGAGTTCACTTGGCGAATCGCCGAAGGGTCTCACTTCGTCTTTTGTTCCAGTGTGCTGAGCCTTGAAGGAAATGACCAAGTCGGTGGAAAAAGGGAGCAGTCGGCGTGTCGCCGAATAGTTCCGCAAATTAGTACTATGTCGCTCAATGACACAGAGCCGATGCTGAAGGATGGTGCAAGATGGCGATGAACTACACCAAAAGGAAAATCGCCGAGTCGATCGGTGATTCTGACTAACGTCGCCGAGTGATCCGCCGCAACACATAATTTTGAAAACTATAAATACTCGTTGAGAGTTATAACTTAGTATCAGATTTTGGATTTAGTACTACTTGTATTTTACTCTCAAGTTTGGAGAGGGTTTTGTAAACTTGAAGAAAGGAGTTCATCTTCCCTAAAGTGGAGGTGGGTCTTCTCTATTCATCTTCCTTTGCTTAAATCAAGGTTTAATTTCTTATACCCATTTGATTTCATTATCATTTTAGGTGTATTTTGTTATTTCTTGATGTGTGGCTAAAAACCCCCATTCTTGGGGTGTGAGTTAGCAAATATGTGTTGATATTATTGTTGGGTCTTGTTTGCTGGTAGGTTAGATGTATTTTAATGGTGATTTCACCTAGTGGTTGTGGTTTAAGTTAAGGGGTTTGTAGTAGCAAATACAAAGCCACCCATGTGTTTTCGGCTTACCCGCGAGGGAGGTCGCGAAACCAAGACCACTAGACTGATTGCCTAAGGAGTGGGTCGACATGAGTTTCATCCCGAGAGGGTGAGCCCTAGTCCCATATCCTAACACTTAGATCGAGAGAGTTAGTGGGGTAAGGCGTAGACTGGTCTTCATGCGGCAAATGGGTGTCCGAGAGGAACACATTTGAAATGGGGTAAGTTTCCCGATAGGGAACTTATTTCCATATAAAGCTTAGCCTAGTCACTATTATCTTGCAAATTTTCTATCGAAAGCATGTACCCAACTAGTTATCTCAACTTGTATTGCGGTCACACGCCAAGAACTCGTCCCCATACTTGATTTTCTTGTTATTTTTGCTGTTTTAGCTATACTTGTAACAAAACCCCAATTTGATATTTGACACTTTTGTGTCCCTCCTTTGATTTACAATATTTTTAATCGTTAATTTCTTTAGCTACGACTAGTTCAAACTAGATTTTATTTTTCTATCAATTCTCAAAACCGCTCCCTTGGGATACGATCACAACCCTCAGTTGGGTTACTATATTAACGATGATTGTAGACACTCGAACCGTAGTTAGTGTCGTTGGTCACGATAAGCATCAAAATGGTGTCGCTTCCGGGGAGTGGTGTTACTTGAGAATTCTTGGATTAAGTAGAATTTTTTATTCTTCCTAGTTTTAGTTTTACTAATCTAAATTGTAGTTTTGGTTTGCTAGTTTGAATATCAGAGCAGGAACTAGGGATGGAATATCATTATGGATATCATACGGATCATCACCTTCTGAAACTATTGAACCTCAGGGATAACCTCTTGACATTTAAACAGGTAAGGGATGAAACAATTCAGGAAATGTGGCTGAAGTTTCAAACGGTGCTACAACCATGCCCATCTCACGGGATGATAGATAAGGGTCTATTGGAGTTCTTCTATAGGGGTCTAGGACCCAAGAATAGAAGTATAGCTGATCAACTCTGCGAGGGCGGTATGCTACCCCAGCCATATGAAGTTGTGGCAAAACTTCTTGATTGCATGGTAGAAGCAAACAAAGAAGCAAAAAGAAAGCAGGAGTGGGACGCACTAGTCACCTAGTTAGATGTTCTATCCACCCGAGTCACGGAATTGGAAGTACAAGCCAATGGAAAAGAAAAGCACTCCTACCTTCGAGAGTGTAAACATGGGAAGAAGCAGAGAAGAGTGCAGGATGATGAAGCTCTGTCACTCATTCAACAAAAAATTGAGGCACATGAGAAGATGTTGAATGAGATGAAGAAGAACATCGAAATGCTAAACGAAGCGTCATCCTCTTATTCCATGACTATTCAGCAGCATGATGCTCAAATTGGCCTTTTGATATCAGGTCATTACCCACCATTTGCTGAGGACTCGCCTAATTACGACATGGGCGACTCTGAAAATGAAGAATAGTTGTTGACTTGCGTTGTGCCGCGATGTTAACTAAGGTGCTGTTTGGGAGGCAACCCAAAACCCCTTAATATTTTATATTTACGTATTGGTAAAATAATGATGTGTTGTGGTATAGGTTGAAATGTGAAAAGTGCTAAAAAAGTGTAGGGTGACAAGCAACAGGTCCAAATGGCGAGTAACCGAAGAGGTCGGCGAACTCGACCTTATCTGCCATTTGATTCCAATTATTTCCAAAGTTGAAGCTTTAAAAACTCGGCGAGCATGTGAACTTATTGGCGCATTGCCGAATCTGTCGGCGATCTTAATGGTGACCACCGTTTGAATTCCCAGGTTTACTGGGAAGTTTTGTAAAACTCAGCAAAATGGGTGATTGCTCAGCGACATACCAACTGGTTTGGCGATTCAGACTGATATCACCGAGTACGCAGAAATTGGACGGCACTTGAGTAAAGCTGAAACAAGGTTGCTGTAAAGTATTCGAGAAGGTGGGTTGATAATAGGCGTGTTGGGTTGTTTAGCGATGCTATGGAAAGCTTGCTAAATTACTCAACGACTCGCTTAACGTCCCCACCTCGCCTTCTTTTTAATGCTAACATTTTGGAAGGTCTACACCCAAAAGTCGCAGAAGAACCATGCCGCCCTGACAGATGGAGCAATCGCATAGCCAGGATCAACTCTTTAGCTCCCTCTCTATCTTTCTTTAATTTAACTGTTGGATACTTATTACTTGCACTTGAGGACAAACACATTTTATTGTGGTGGGGTGAGGCTCACCTTGTTTTGCTTGATATGGTTGTTTTGTGTACATTTGAGTTGTTCTGTTTTAAATTGTGTTAATACTATTTTCTGTGGATGTTTGAGCTCATGTCTCCTTTGGTTTTAAATTATAAAAATGATTTTGACCCTTCCAAAAAAAATTAATTTTTCGAAAATTTTCGCCACCGCTTGTGTTGAAAGTGGTTGTTCTTTTGCAAAATTTAAGTTTCAGTTCTGATCAATACTGATGACTTGAATAGTGCTCTCAATCGAACAAACATGAATATGCGGCTACGACGAGACCAAATGAAGTTGCATAGACAATATGTGAACTCTTTGCATCTTGTTGTTTAGCCATTTATCGAATTGATTCTCTTGTAATGACATTTGCACACTAGCGAAAATGTGTAGTCTTGTTTGGCTGAAGTTTCGATGCCTTGTGTGATGATCTTACTTTGAACCTTGCATGAATAAACCTAGAATTTTCCCCGTTAGTCTGATTGATTTAGTAAGGTGTGCTCTTGAGATGATCTTAGGCAACTTTTGAAGAGTGTGAGCCAATTTGACATAAACCTCTTTTGTGGCCTACCCGTGAGCGTGTGAAACTCTTTTGAACACCCGCCTTACCTTTCTTTGGAAGAATCTTGATGAACCCTAACCTTACTTAACCCACTACCCATAATCCTCTAGAGTTGTGATTTAGTGAATAGCCAACTTAGGCAAAAGGCCTAAGTTGGGGGAGTGGTGAAAAGGAAAAGAAGAAGTCAAAAAGTGCAAGAAAAAGTCTCCCTTAACCCATGTGTTGCGAATAAATGGAAACCCTCCATATATATATAAAAAAAAAGAGAAAAAAAGAGAAAAAGAAAAGAAAAGAATGAAAAAGAAAAGTTGTGGAATAAAAGTACAAAAGAAATTGGGTTTCCAAGCAATCCATGGAGATGAATTAAAAGATGACTTAGAATCACTAGAAAAAGAATTGATTAAGGAAAAGAAGGGGATGCCTTGAGAATACCGTATCTCAAAAGGATGAAGAAGTCACTTAGCCTAAATGACCATACCTTTACACTCAGCCCCATTACAAGCCTTGAGAAGACCTTTTTGATATTGAGTAAGCCGAATCAAAAGTCGATTGGAAAATAAGGGCAAACCTATGGTTAACAAGATGCATTGTGTTCCTCTTTTTGAGTGTGAGAGTTGCATCTGATTCCTGGTCTTAAATTGAGTAGCCTCTACGTTTGAATTTGGAATCATTTTTGTGTGAGGGCATTTAGATACTTTCATTGAGCTTGAACATACATTAGTAGAATGTATTGTGAACATTAGAATCTTTGATATTGGTGTGTCACAACTTGAATCTTTGAGTACACAGTTGAATCTTTTCATAAGTAGTTTGAAGTCTTGTTGTGTACATTCATGATTGAGTCTTGTGTAGCACTATTTTAGACATCCTTTTTGAACAGCTGAACTAGAGTTTGCTTGAGGACAAGCAAAAGTTTAAGTTGGGGTGTTGATGAGTCCACAGATTGGACTCATTTAGGGCTTTATTTTAATAGAAATAGTGTCCTCAAATGCTTATTTTATCTCAATATCTGATGAAAATGCTCAAGTTTCAGGTATTTGAAGTTTGAGTTGAAGCATGAACACTTAGCGCAAAAAGGAACGAAAAGGCTGAAAAGAACAAGAAAATGAAGGCCTGAGGATCGCCGAGTTCACTTGGCGAATCGCCGAAGGGTCTCACTTCGCCTTTTTTTCCAGTGTGCTGAGCCCTAAAGGAAAGGACCAAGTCGGCGGAATAAGGGAGCAGTCGGCCTGTAGCCGAATATTTCCGCGAAGCAGTACTATGTCGCCCAATGACACAAAGCCGATGTCGAAGGACGGTGCAAGATGGCGATGAACTACACCAAAAGGCGAACACCGAGTCGATCGGCGATTCCGACTAATGTCGCCGAGTGATCCGCCGCAACACATATTTTTGAAAACTATAAATACTCGTTGAGAGTTATAGCTTAGTATCAGATTTTAGTATTATATTTTTATTATCAGATTTTGGATTTAGTACTACTTGTATTTTACTCTCAAGTTTGGAGAGGGTTTTGGAAACTTGAAGAAATGAGTTCATCTTCCCCAAAGTGGAAGTGGGTCTTCTCTATTCATCTTCCTTTTCTTAAATCAAGGTTTAATTTCTTATACCCATTTGATTTCATTATCATTTTAGGTGTATTTTTTAATTTCTTGATGTGTGGCTAAAAACCCCATTCTTGGGAAGTGATTTAGCAAATATGTGTTGATATTATTGTTGGGTCTTGCTTGCTGGTAGGTTAGATGTATTTTAATGGTGATTTCACCTAGTGGTTGTGGTTTAAGTTAAGGGGTTTGTAGTAGAAAATACAAAGCCACCCATGTGTTTTCGGCTTGCCCGAGAGGGAGGTCGCGAAACCAAGACCACTAGACTGATGGCCTAAGGAATGAGTCGACATGAGGTTCATCCCAAGAGGGTGAGCCCTAGTCTATATCATAACACTCAGCTCGAGAGAGTGAGTGGGATAAGGCGTAGGCTGGTCTTCATACGGCAAATGGGTGTCTGTGAGGAACGCATTTGAAACAGGGTAAGTTGCCCGAGAGGGAACTTATTTCCATCTAAAGCTTAGCCTAGTCACTATTATCTTGCAAATTTTCTATCGAAAGCATGTACCCAACTATTTGTCTCAACTTGTATTGCGGTCACACCCCAAGAACTCGTCCCCATACTTGATTTTCTTGTTATTTTTGTTGTTTTAGCTATACTTGTGACGAAACCCCAATTTGATATTTGACACTTTTGTGTCCCCCCTTTGATTTACAATGTTTTTAATCGTTAATTTCTTTAGCTACGACTAGTTAGAACTAGATTTTATTTTTCTATCAATTCTCAAAACCGCTCCCTTGGGACACGATCACAACCCTCGGTTGGGTTACTATATTATCGACGATTGTAGACACTCGAACCGTAGTTAGTGTCGTTGGTCACGATAAGCATTAATATTCTCCAAAATAGGCATAATTTAAGCATTAGTCAACTCTTAATCCTTCATATCATAAAAGAACTACTTCTCAAGTAACCTCAAAGCATACTGGTGCAATGCATGGATGAGACCCCATAATCCCATCCACACTAAGTATCCCTTTTTTGTCATCATAATCATACTTACCATCTTATGGTCTCATCCTTAGCTTAATTCTACTAGACAAGGGAATCTTCACCTTTAGTCAACATATAAAGGAAGACAATTATAGCAACAATCCAAGAAAATCATATATCATATAGGCAAATCTCTTATTAGAACATAATTACAATACTTCCTTGAAGTAAGCTAGTTCCATCATAAACATGCTATTTCAATAAGGGACTAGTCCCTCTTTAGCTATTCTTGTTGTTCATGGAGAAGTACCTAATTACTAGTCCATGACAAGTCATTAATCATGAATGGTTATAATTACCTATTCAAGGTTACCAAGGAAAAGTACTATTACTCAATCCAAGCTAAGCATACAACATATAAGAGAGATGCTTCATAAGTAGCTTCAAGTCATACTTGTGCAATACATGGATAAGACCCCATAATCCTACCCATACTACGTACCACTTTAGGCTATCATAGTTAAATGATTACTTTTTATCATTTCTAGACTACCAAGGAATATCACCCTATTAGGCTAGACCAAGCTACCATGGAAGGCATACTATCATGCAAGTCCAAGCTATACAAGGAAGGGTACAAGTGCTCCATTCTAGCTACCATGAAATGGTCTTGGCCTAACCAAGTCATGCTACCATGCAAGCATCTATGAACATTAGTGCAAGGTACCCTTAGGAATAGTGTGATTTCTCAATCCAAGAACACCATGAGATTTTATACTCAAGCTACCATGAAATGGTATTGTCTTACCAAGTTAAGCTATCCATAAAATGGTCTTATCTTACCAAGTCAAGCTATCCATGAAATGGTCTTATGTTACCAAGTCAAGCTATTCTAGTTTAACATGCTTTGATTCATTTTCGGTGAGCAAACCTTTCAATGAAGAATAATTCTATGTGAGAAAACCTTTCACATCATCTTCATTATGTGTTCATGAGAATAGGCTTTCAATCAACACATCTACATATCATAAGCGTAGACACTTCACTCTCAAAGTGTTTATAAAGCATTTACATAAGTTCTATAAGAACATGCATAATCTCATACTTTCATAATCTTGGTCATGTGGGTAAAGTTCTTCCACAATAAAGCCCTATACAATTCCTCAATTCCTCATACATATTAGCTTCACTCTCAAAGCCTTAACATTCTTAATTTATCATATTGGGTATACTTTCAAAACCCTACTGATCAACAATTATGACTACAAGCCTTACTCTCAAAGTTTTACCTCTTACAATCATTATACATATCTAGATCAAAAGACATTCTAGTCACAAGCTTCATACTTAAGTGATTCTATTCATAATTCATCATAACGACTCTATCTCAATCTTTACTAGTCATGATCCATCATATATACTTTAATCTAAATCAATTCATTTTTACATGCTTCTATTCTTGAACAATTACTATACATGCCATCAATTCTAGAAGACCACCTATGAATCCTCAATTTCCCTTCACACGGCATAAACCCACATTACTTCAATTTCATCAATTAGACTAGGTTTAACCATGTAAACATGTAATATCATCAGAATAACATGATTCAATACTAATTCTATTATAAACAATCAATACCCACTCAATTGGGTTAACATACAACATAACCCAAAACAGTGAAGAAACCCTAACTTGAATTGGGGAAATTCTTCATCAAATTAGGGATTTCTAGGGGGCTCCATGGATGGAAGAATCCATTGATGAATAAGCTAACATACCTTGACTATAAAGTCTTAAAAATATTGCAACAATGGAGTCTTGTTCTTGACCTATGCTTCAATCTCTAACTTATTCTTCAAGTTTTAGAGAGAGAAATATTTGAGATGAGAGCTTTTGAGGATTTGATTTGGGTCTTGGGATATAATGACTTAATTAGGGTGGTTAAAGGGTTAAAATAGCTTATATAGGTGTTCTAAGACTATACAAAACGACCTCACTTAATAACCACCTAATTAGGAATTTCCTAAAAAGTCCCTCACTAGGCAGCATGGTGCCAGGCACCACGACAGGGCTTCACGAGCCGTGGTCCACACCACTGGCCATTGTCCTGCTCGTGGTCCATGGTCCAGTAGCCATTCCATGAAGCCTTGGCCTCCACAAGTTAAAGGCACCTTCACGAGCCTTCCCACGAGCCGTGGTCTTCACCACTGGCAGTGAAGTGGCCCGTGAAGGTGAGCCACTTTGAGGCAGGTTCAAGTGAGCTACTGCCCAAGCTCCATGGACCACTCCACGAGCCGTGGTCCTCACCACTGGCCATGGTGGTGGTCGTGAAGGTGAGGCACTGCTTGCCAAGGTTGGGTCAACAATGGCCCTTGCCCCTTTGCCTTGGATCTTGCCCTCTACTAGACTACAGGGCGTTAAAATATCTTCCCCTTGGGAACATTCATCCTCGAATGACACTCTAGGCACTTCGTAAAATCACAACTCTAGACTAGCAACCCATCATGCATGCAACATATCTAAATGCACACAACTAAGTAGGAAACTTCAACTCCAAGTTAAACATACGCAATGCAGCATAAGTAAGTAGGAACTACATCTAACAACCCATTATGCATGAAATCTCAAAACTAATCATGTCCAAGGAGGAACTACCATCTCCAAGCTAAATCATGCTCAACATATACTCATGGAGCCTATATGCAATATATACTCAAAGTATACATCCAAGGAGAAACTCTCAACTCTAAGCTAAGACATGCTCAATTTATCATCCCATGAAGTTCTATAGGCAACTCTACTCAATGCACTACAATATGAGGAAAAACAATGTACAAAAGTCATTTCTAACAAGATCTAAGCTTTTTTTTGAACATGCATATAAAGACATCATGGAAACACATAAACACACAATGACCTTGCTATTTAAGCACACCATCTTCCCCTTGGGAGTAGGCCTACACGAACTTTAGAAGCATCATTCATACTAAAGATAACTTCAAAGTCTAACATATCAAGTCACAAAAGACCAAACAATACCAGAACCTAATAAAGCATAAAACACATACCAATAGCAACATTAGGAGGTTACTCTTATTCATCTGTAGCTTGAAGAGAGCATAGAACCTATTCCACTTTTGAGCATTCTCATCCGGACCACTAGGAGCAAATTGTTTACCCTCTCTTCTCTTTGCCTTTGTGCAATCTCTCATCTTGTGGCCACTCTAACCACAACTAAAGCAACCCTCTTTACCGGCCAAACACCTACCCTCATGTTTCTTTCCACATCTAGCACAAGTAGGCCATAGAGACTCATTACTAGTTCTGGGTGGCTTAGGGTTGGGCACCCTCTCATCCTTATACTTAGGAGTACTAGAAGGACCTTGTCCGGAAAACCTTTGTCTATTCCTAGAGCGACCATGTCCATCGGACCCATCATGAAAGGACTTATCATCTTCCATTATAGACCTTTTTTCTCCCTAGATTTCTCTTTCTTGAGTTTTAACTCCTCAATTTGTTGGGCATACACTATAAGACGTGAGATATCCATATCACCAACAAGCATTGCCATACGACATTCTTGTACTACTAAGTCAGACACTACCATCATGAACCTTTTCATCTGGGCCCTAAAGTTGGAGCATACTTAGATAGTTGGGTAAATTTCAAGGCATACTCTTTAACACCCATGTTACCTTGCTTAAGGTTAATGAACTCTTGCATTTTAGCGTCTCTCAAATCTAGGAGAAAGAAGTTATCAAGAAATGCCAACTTAAACACCTCCCAATCTATGGGACCCGCTCCTACTGGTCTACTCTCCTTCCATAGATCATACCATATTTGAGCCACACTTTTCAATTGGTAAGAGGCTAACTCCGCTTTCTCTACCGAAGTCACCCCCATGATAGCAAGCACTTTATAAACCTCATCTATAAACTCCTTAGGATCCTCCTCCAATTTGGAGCCATAAAACTCTGGAGGGTTCATTCTTATAAAACCCCTCACTCTTAAAGCCGTGGAATTCACATTAGGGTTCACCGGAGCAATCACTTCCCTATTGACTTGAGCCATCATGGCTTGAGCCAACATTTGGATAGCCGACCTAAACTTCGAATGAGTCACATTCTCCCCTATAGGGTCAATTGGATCTTAGGGAGGAGCTTGGAGAGGAACCTCTTGCTATACATTGCCTTCCTCATCCCTCCTAACATTTGCCCTTGTATTAGACATACCCTGAAAACCATAGGGCACAAATTAAGAGAAAGACCTAATAGAGACAAGCTCTACGGCACGACTTAGAGAATGAAGAAGTGAGATTTCCTAAACATCCAATAGCCTCCTATTAATAAATGTGGCGCGCTTCACATTCATGAACAAGACTCTACTAGATGTGATTTGAGACATCCTATAACCATTCTAAACCTTGTGATCTTATTACCAAGTTTGTCATGACCCAGGGGTACACCCTAGATGTAACATGGTGTACTTGACCCCGAAGGAGCAAACCATTAGCTTATCATAACATACGATAATAGAAAAGTGCAATTTTTTTTAAAACATTTTCTAAACATTCAATGTCTTTGTAAAAGCAAAGCAGAAGTCTTATTACGCTTGTCTTAAACCATCTAACAAAACATTGAATACTCTTGGGTAACATCCAATACAATAGTCTCAAGACATGAAATACATACATAAAGGAAATGGTGGCTTTATCCTCGATGCTATGAGCACTCACCAATCTTCAACTCCTAGCTCCTACTAAGAACCTAGCCTCAAAGATGGAACTGAAGATCGATGGACCCTACATTTGATAAGAATGTAGGAAAGAGTATGTGTTGGTACAAAATGTACTAAATATGTTAGCTAGCATAACATCATAAAAGAATAACAAAGGCGTTAGCCAACATAAGACATAAGTCATGAACTTAAGAAACAATAACATAATCATAGGCATACTCTCTAACATAGGAATACTTTAAGCATTAGTCAACTCTTAATCCTTCATATCGTAAGAGAACTACTTCTCAAGTAACCTCAAAGCATACTGGTGCAATGCATGGATGAGACCCCATAACCCCACCCACACTAAGTATCCCTTTTTTGTCATCATAATCATACTTACCATCTTATGGTCTCATCCTTAGCTTAATTCTCCTAGACAAGGAAATATTCACCTTTAGTCAACATATCAAGGAAGGCAACTATAGCAACAATCCAAGCAAAGCATATATCATATAGGCAAATCTCTTATTAGAACATAATTACAATACTTCCTTGAAGTAAGCTAGTTCCATCATAAACATGCTATTTCAATAAGGGACTAGTCCCTCTTTAGCTATTCTTGGTGTTCATGGAGAAGTACCTCTTTACTAGTCCAAGACAAGTCATTAATCATGAGTGGTTATAATTACCTATTCAAGGCTACCAAGGAAAAGATCTATTACTCAATCCAAGCTAAGCATACAACATATAAGAGAGATGCTTCATAAGTAGCTTCAAGTCATACTTGTGCAATGCATGGATAAGACCCCATAATCCTACCCTTACTACGTACCACTTTAGGCTATCATAGTTAAATGATTACTTTTTATCATTTCTAGACTACCAAGGAATATTACCATATTAGGCTAGACCAAGCTACCATGGAAGGCATACTATCATGCAAGTCCAAGCTATACAAGGAAGGGTACAAGTGCTCCATTCTAGCTACCAGGAAATGGTCTTGGCCTAACAAAGTCATGCTACCATGAAAGCATTCTATGAACACTAGTGAAAGATACCCTTAGGAAGAGTGTGATTTCTAATTTAAGGCTACCATAAGGTTTTATACTCAAGTTACCATGAAATGGTATTGTCTTACCAAGTCAAGCTATCCATGAAATGGTCTTATCTTACCAAGTGATGCTATCCATGAAATGGTCTTATCTTACCAAGTAAAGATATTCTAGTCTAACATGCTTTGATTAATTTTAGGTGAGCAAACCTTTCAACCTAGAATCATTCTATGTGAGAAAATCTTTTACATCATTCATTATGTGTTCATGAGAATAGGCTTTCAATCAACACATCTACATATCATAATCATAGACACTTCACTCTCAAATTGTTCATAAAGCATTTACATAGGTTCTATAAGTATATGCATAATCGCATACTTTCATAATCTAGGTCATGTGCGTAAAGTCCTTCTACAATAAAGCCCTATACAATTCCACATACATATTATCTTCACTCTCAAAGCCTTAACATTCTTAGTTTATCATATTAGCTTTACTTTCATAACCCTAGTGATCAACATGTAAGAATTATTAATTATTTCTTACTTATGGCCCAAGTTTACTTGTAGCCCAAGTAATACCATAAATAATATTTATTGAATAATAGATCTCGTCCATACATTGGTTATTTGATGGACGTGCCCGATTAAGTTTTAACCTCTATAAATTGGTCCTCCCTCCACCTATTAAGGTTATCACATGTTTTCTACATTAATTTCATCACTGACGGTTGTAGTAACGTAAGGCTAGGGCAAGGAGGTAGAAATCAATTTGTGGCTAACGCTTCCACTTCTCTGTGTGATGATGTCTTCCACATCAGGTATGTACCTCTAACGATCTCTATGTAAGATTACCGTATTCAAGATCCTGATATGTATTAAAGTATTTAATCTTACATATGGCATCATAGCCTGGATTGTTTGAACGAATAATCTTCGTATATCTTGCATCTTTATAGATAATATTTACATGATATGTATATGTGAAATTATAATTATGGTTCATAATTTGGGGTTCAAAAGTCATGCGATATGTGAAGATGATTATAAACTGTCGTCGTCTTTTTAGTTTTTTTTTGAACAATTTAGTTTGAATGTTTTATAAAAATCTTTGATCGTTAATTGGTTAATTTAATGAAGTATAAGAATTGAAAAGAGGGTTACATGGAGGCCGCAACCTTTTGAGAATTGTTTATTATTATTTTTTTAATCTCATAGTGGTTCTGCTCATTATTTCCTTATGATTAATTAACTTAATTTGAAGGTATTTCATTATTTAAAGTTCAGTGAATTGATGTTGTCAGTAACGACAATAAACAATTTCTTCCTTCCCTTTTTTTTGCACAAGTTGTTGGCTTTATTATTAAAATAATATTTATTTATTTATTTTGATTTTATGTTGTAATGAATCAATTGTGCAATAAATTAAAATTGTCGTTATACTAAGCAATAAATAATATGTGTATACTTAGTGCAAAATAGTTTGTTAGTCACCAAAGTGGCCAAACTAGAGAAATTAACGTCTACACATATAATATTTATGATAACTTGATGCATGTATTATGTTTCTATAGTTTGTTAGCCACCAAAGTGGCCAAACTAAAATGTATAAAATTATTCACATGCACAAAATTTTATGAGATTATGTATGCATTTGTATTCATATAACATGTTAGTCATCAAAGTGGCCAAACACATATGGTAAAGAAAAATATGTACTCGTAAAATTGTCATTTCTCTATAAAAGTTAATGAAATGCCTATATATTGAAAAATCAATAGATAAATTTACTTTCACTATTGCTAGAACTTAAGAATTTATCCAAAGGTGAATCAATCATTCTACGAATAGTGAAAATTATGAGGTAAAATAATATTTTTAGTCAAATATATATTGTATATCCAAAGATGTCGTATATGTTTGATTAAAAATATTCAATTACCTATTAAAGATACAATTGGCATTTAAATTATGATAATATGTCGTAGTATCTACCTAAAGGAGAATTATGATATATTTTTATCGCTTTACTGAATTCACATTATTTTTTTATTTGTGAGCATGTATATCTATTTTGCAGTTATTCCTCTTCATTCGCATGCTTCGTCTGTTACTGTGTTCAATGGATTGAACTTCTCTGAATGACATGAACAAGTACATTTCAACTTAGGTGTGATGGATCTTGACTTGGCTCCGTTGAATGACAAACCTACTGTCACTACTAATAAGAGCAGTGAGGATGAGAAGTCTTTTCATAAATCATGGGAGTGCTCTAACAGATTGAGCCTTATGTTCATGCGAATGACTGTTGCTAACAACATTAAGAGTACTATTCCACAAATAGAAAGTGCCTAGGAATACTTGAAGTTTGTGGAAGAACGTTTTCGTTCTGCTGATAAGTCTCTCGCTGGTACAGCAATGGCTGAATTCATGACCATTAAGTTTGATGGGTCGCGTAGTATGCAAAATCATATCATCAAGATGACTAACATTGCAACAAGACTTCAGACCTTGGGGATGAAAGTGAATGACACCTTCTTGGTTCAGTTCATTATGAACTCATTGCCTCTTGAGTATGGACCATTCCAAATTAACTATAACACTATTAAGGATAAGTGGGATGTTAGTGAATTGTCCAGTATGCTTACTCAAGAGGAGTCAAGACTTAAGAAACAAGGAGGTCATTCCATTAATCTCATGGGTCAAGGAGCTGGTAAATGACTTAAAGTGAAGGCCAACCAGTTTAAGAAAAAGAAAGCACCCGCTAAAGTTCCACAGGATGCTCATAAGGAACTCAAGGCTGATGTGTGTCGTTTCTTTAAAAAGGAAGGACACTATCACAAATATTGCCTGAAACGTAAAGCTTGGTTTGAAAAAAATAGTACATTTAGTGCTTTTGTATGTTCCTAATAATACTTGGTGGCTTGATTCTGGTGCAACTACTCTTGTATCCACTATGTTGCAGGGATTCACTACGATCCAAACTACAAATCCAAATAAGGATTTCCTGTTCATGGGAAATCGCATGAAGGTTCAAATTGAAGGCATAGTGACTTATCGATTGATCTTGGAGACTGGACATCACCTTGATCTATTACAGACACTCTATGTTCCTTCAGTTTCTAGGAATTTGATTTCTCTTTCAAGACTTTATGTTTTTGGATATGATTTTATGTGTGGACATGGATGTTTAAATTTATATAAGAATACTGTTTTTTATGGTTCTGGTGTTCTTATTGATGGTTTATATAGATTAAAACTCGATAATAATTTTTCTGAATTCCTACTTACTATTCATCAAAATATTGGAATTAAACGTAGTTCACTAAATGAAAGTTATGTGTATCTATGGCTAAATATTTGGGTCACATTTCCAAAGAATGATTAAAAAGATTATTAAAGATTGAAATTCTTTTGAATTTAAATTTTGCTGATCTTGATATATGTTTGGATTGCATTAAAGGAAAGTAAACCAAACATACCAAGAAAGGTGCCACAATGAGCACTCAGTTTCTTGAAATTATACACACTGATATTTGCGGACCCTTTGATGTTCCATCTTTAGGTGGAAAAAAATATTTTATCACCTTTATTGATGATTTTTCACGTTATGAATTTATCTATTTGTTGAAAGAAAAATCTCAAGCAGCGGACACTCTCAAAGTGTACGTTAATGAGGTTGAAAGACAATTAGATAGGAAAGTGAAAATCATTAGGTCAGATAGAGGTGGTGAATATTATAGAAAGTATAACGAATCAGGACAATGTCCAGGTCCATTTGAAAAATTCCTTAAACAACATGGCATATGTGCACAGTATACTATGCCAGGAACACCTCAACAAAATGGTATTGCAGTAAGGCATAATTGAACACTTATGGATATGGTTAGGAGTATGATAAGTAATTCCTCATTACCCAAATCATTGTGGATGTATTCTCTTAAAACCGATGTATATTTATTAAACAGGATTCCTAGTAAGGCAGTTCCAAGGACCCCTTTTGAACTATGGACGGGAAGGAAGCCTAGTTTAAGACACCAGCATGTTTGGGGTTGTCAAGCGGAAGCTAGAATTTATAATCAACATGAAAAGATATTATATTCTCGAATGGTAAGCTGTTACTTTTTTGTCTATCTAGAGAAATTTAAAGGGTATAAGTTTTACTGTCCAAATCATAGTTCGACAATTGTTGAAACCGGTAATAAAAAATTCGTCGAGAATGGTGAATTTAGTGGGAGTGTTAAACGACAAAGTGTGGAAATCAATGAGGTAAGGGTAAATATTCCATTGCCCATGAATGTACCTACTTCCACACCAATAAAAAATGTTGTTCCTCTTGTTGAAGAACACTTTCACAATGTTGACCAATATATGGGTGAAACACTTCAACAAGGAACTAACTCACAAATATCTGACGCAAATGAACCACAAATAGTGCCATTAAGAAAATCTCAAAGAGAAAGAACATTGACCATTTAAGATGATTATGTGATTTATTTGCAAGAGTCAGCTTTTGACATTGGAATTAATAAAGATCCTGTTTCATTTTCACAGGCCATAGAAAGCACTGAGTCTGATAAATGAATTGATGCCATGAATGAAGAGTTAAAATCCATGGAATACAACAAAGTCTGGGATCTTGTTCAATTACCAGAAAGTTCTAAAAGAATTGGGTGTAGATGGGTCTTCAAAACCAAACACGATTCTAATGGTAATATTGAAAAATATAAAGCCAAACTTGTTGCCAAGGGATACACTAAAAAAGGAGGCATTGATTATAAAGAAACCTTTTCACCGGTCTCAAAGAAGGACTCATTAAGAGTTGTTTTGGCTTTGGTAGCTCATTATGATTTAGAGTTACATCAAATGGATGTGAAAACAACCTTTCTTAATGGAGACCTCGAGAAGGATATTTATATGGACCAACCAGAGGGTTTCAAAATTAAAAGAAAAGATCAAATGGTGTGCAAGCTAAAGAAGTCAATATATGGACTCAAACAAGCCTCACGACAATGGTATATAAAGTTTACTGATATCATAACATCTTTTGGATTTAAGGAAATTACCGTTGATCGGTGCATATACCAAAAGATCAGTGGGGGTAAGTTTATATTTTTAGTCTTGTATGTTGATGACATTTTTATTTGCTGCTAATGATTGAGGCATATTGCGTGAAACGAAAGACTTTTTCTCTATGAAATTTGAAATGAAAGATATGGGTGAGGTATCCTATGTGATAGGGATAGAAATATTATGTGATAGATCACAAGGATTATTGGGACTGTCTCAAAAAGGCTATATCAAAAGAGTTCTAGAGAGATTTAATATGAACAATTGTTCAGCAGGAATAGTTCCTATTCAAAAAGGGGACAAATTTAATCTCATGCAATACCCAAAGAATGATGTAGAATGAAAAGAAATGGAAACAATTTCATACTCTTCTATTGTTGGAAGTTTGATGTATGTTCAAACTTGCACAAGACCGAATATTAGTTTTGCGGTCGAAATTCTAGAAAGATATCAAAGTAACTCGATCACTGGAAAGCTGTAAAGAAAGTCTTAAGGTATCTAAAAGGAATAAAGGATGACATGCTCATGTATAGGAGATCCAATAACTTAGAAGTTACTGGTTACTCGGATTCAGATTTTGTTGGATGTGTTGACACTAGAAAGTTCACGTTTGGTTTCTTGTTCCTATTAGTTGAAGGAGAAATATCATGGAAGAGTGCTAAGCAATCTGTCATTGCTACATCCACAATGGAAGCAGAATTTATGGCATGTTATGATGCCACAATTCATGCATTATGGTTGCGGAACTTCATTTCAGGACTTGGGGTTGTCGACACCATTACCAAGCCGCTGAAAATTTATTATGATAATATTGCAGCATTCTTCTCCAAGAATGATAAGTACTCAAAAGGTGCCAAACATATGGAATTAAAGTACTTTACTATCAAGGAAGAAGTTCAGAAACAAAGAGTGTTACTTGAGAATATTAGAACTGATCTCATGATGGCAGATCCGTTAACAAAAGGCTTACAACCAAAGACATTTAAAGAACATGTTAAAAGAATGGATCTTGGTTGTACTTATGATTAATACATTTATGATGTTTTTACACTCTGAGCTAGCTTAATTATGTGTTTCTGATATACATTAATGATTTTTTTGTTTCTCATAATGGTGTATACATTATTTTTGTGAAATATTACAAGATAAGTCTCTATGAGACATTATTGTGGACCATAATGTTATATGTTTTATAGCTTATGAACCTAGTATGATGAGTTGCTATTGTAGTAGTATATGTAAGGAAATATGTAGCTTAAAATTTATGTACAACTGCCATAACTCGCATTAGTATTTTGTTATATTGAGGTATGTATGATGGACATTATATAAGAGATTTATTGTATGAGCAATTAATATTTATGAATTATTAATGTTATATGGTCATTGGACCAAGTGGAAGAATGTAAGAATTATTAATTATTTTTTACTTATTGGCCAAGTTTACTTGTAGCCCAAGTAATACCATAAATAATATTTAATGAATAATAGATCTCGTTCGTACATTGGTTATTTCATGGATGTACCAGATTAAGTCTTAACCTCTATAAATTGGTCCTCCCTCCACCTATTAGGGTTATCACATATTCTCTACATTAATTCTATCATTTACGGTTGTGGTAACGTAAGGTTAGGCCAAGGAGGTAGAAACCCAATTTACGGCTAACGCTTTCACTTTTCTCTGTGATGATGTCTTCCGCATCAAGTATGTACCTCTAACGATCTCTATGTAAGATTATCATATTCAAGATCCTGATATGTATTAAATTATTTAATCTTACACAACATTCATAACTACAAGTATTACTCTGAAAGCTTTACCTCTTACAATAATTATACATATATAGATCACAAGACATTCTAGTCACAAACTTCATTCTTAAGTGATTCTATTCATAATTCATCATAAAGACTCTATCTCAATCATTACTAGTCATGATCCATCATATATACTTTAATATAATTCATTTCATGTTTACATGCTTCTATTCTTGAAAAATTACTATACATGCCATCAGTTCTATAAGATCACCTATGAACCCTCAATTTCCCTTCACAAGGAATAAACCTACATTACTTCAATTTCATAAATTAGACTAGGGTTAACCATGGAAAATATGTAATATCATCATAATAACATGATTCATTACTAATTTTATCATAAAGAGTCAATACCCGGTCAATTGGGTCAACATACAACATAACCCACAACATTGAAGAAACCCTAACTTGAATTGGGGGAATTCTTCATCAAATTGGGGATTTCTATGGGGATCCATGGATGGAAGAATCCATGGATGAATTAGCTCACATACCTTGACTATAAAATCTTACAAAGCTTGCAACAATGGAGTCTTGTTCTTGACCTAGGCTTCAAGCTCTATCTTCTTCTTCAAGTTTTAGAGAGAGAAATATTTGAGAGGAGAGCTTTTGGGGATTTGATTTGGGTCTTGGGATATAATGATTTAATTGGGATGGTTAAAGGGTTAAAATATCTTATATAGGTGTTTTAAGACTATACAAAATGATCTCACTTAAGAACCACCTAATTAGGAATTTCCTAAGAAGTCCCTCACTAGGCAGCATGGTGCCAGGCACCATGACAGGGCTTTACGAGCCGTGGTCCACACCACTAGCCGTAGTCCTACTCGTGGTCCATGGTCCAGTATCCATTCCATGAGGCCTTGGCCTCCATAAGTTGAAGGCACCTCACAAGCCTTCCCACGAGCCGTGATCTTCACCGCTGGCCGTAAAGTGGCTCGTGAAGGTGAGCCACTTTGAGGCAGCTTTAAGTGAGCTACTACCCATGCTCCACGGACAACTCCACGAGCCGTGGTCCTCACCACTGGACGTGGTTGTGGACGTTAAGGTGAGGCCGTTCTTGCCAAGGTTGGGGCAGCCTTGGCCCTTGCCCCTTTGCTTTGGCTCTTGCCCTCTAGTCTAGACTTGTTGCACCCTCACTTAGCCGTAGGTGGTCTACTAGACTACGGGGTGTTACATCCATTCATCTCAAAATCATCTCCGGAGTAGTATTTCTCACCACCATGTAATTCATTATCCCATGGACTATCATATCACTCATAAGAATCACCATCATACACAAGTGACCCATTACCATGCTCATAAGGACCATCATAGTCTTTAAAAAACTCATTTTCACAATGTTCATAGCTCATATTTCTACAAGCGTATTCACTAATGTCATTTCTACAATATTCAAAAGTTACAGATGACATTCTTCCTTGTAATCCCCTTGGGTACCTACAAAACTTAACAAACAAGATTAGTGGAAAAATTCCTCACACCTCTTGTATTTGATCTCACACTCACCTTCCTAAAGTGTCTTCCCAAAGTTGATCGAGAACTACCTTTGCCCAATCCATTCACAAGATTACTAATTCTTTGTGGTGGAGTGGATTCTTGTGACTCTCGAAAGAAGGATGACTCAAAATCTAAAGGAATTGAATCAAGAAGGTTATCAATGAATTAAGATGAAAAAGGTAGAAGAAAGAAGCACCAAAAAATTTGGATTCAAAACAAACTAAGTAACAAAAGTAGAAGAATTACTTGTTGTTGCTTTATTTAAAGGATCAAATAAATGTTTTGATGATTACAAACTAGTTAACAAGTAATTAAAAATGTTAATTAATTGTTAAATAGTTGAGAAATAGGAGAAAAATGATATAGAAGAGGAAGAAGTGAATTTGGCCACTTAGACAAAAAATTAAGCCTCAAAGAAGTTCATCACTTGTAAGACTTTGATTGGATAATTTAATGATTAAAATTAGTTAACAAGTAATTAAAGATGTTAATTAATTGTTAAATAGTTGAGGAATTGAAGGAAAAGAAGTGTAAGAAAAAGAATCACAAAGTTTGGACACTTGGAAAAACTTTTATGTCCAAAATCTTCCCATAGCCAAATTTTGGCCCCTTAAAAGAACCTGCACAAAAGAGCCTCTGAAACTGCTGTTCACGTGCCACATCGCGCATCTGGAATGGCCTGGCAGTCAGCTGCTGTTGTGGCATTGAGGTGGCGTTGTGTTGGCACTGAAGTGGATGATGTGTTGGCAGTTGACTGCTGACGTGGCAGTCCACGTGGAATTAATTAAATTTTTTTTAGATTCAATTTTTTATTTATTTTGAATTTCAACTTTTTTTTTCAAATTTCTATAGGTGGACCAATAAACACTTTGACCAACTTCGATTTGACAATATTGGATCAAATGTACTTTCTTTCTTTCTTCTTCAAGAACAACTTGAAGATTACCAAAAACACCTAGAACACCAAGAACACACACTAAATCCCAATACACTAAAATCAACTCGGAATTGGCTCAAAATTTAGGATTTTCTTCCCTTCAACTTAGAGAATATATCCCAACAATTATTATCCTCCAATTTCTCCCCAATCAAAAGACCCACTTTCAAAATTTGAAAAGTTTGAAAATCTTGAAACTATTAAATGACAACTTCACTTCTATAACTCCAAGTTGAACAAAATTTGAAACCTAGACTTAAAAAGCACTAGAGAACGATGATCTAGTGTCAAAAACAACAAATCACAAAACAAATTTTATATTTTTGGACTTTTTTTTTTGCAAGCCAAAACTAGATTTGTAGAAACAAATCTAAACCTAGGCTCTGATACCAAATGATACCGATTCCAGTTGGGGAACAAACCAATTGTAATCAAATGCGGAATAAAACAACACAAAAGTAAGATAGAATAGAAATTAGAGATGAGAAGGAAGGAAAGAAAGGCTATTGAATAAACAATCAACCTAGGAAGAAGAGAAACTTGAATTCAAAAATAAATAACTAAAAATTAAAATCCACAAATGAGCAATCTCAAGTGAAATCAAGGTTAAGTAGTCCTAAATTAATAATGGAAATCCACCCATCACTAATCTAGATTCATCTACACTAAGCTAGACTAACCTACATAGATTCTATACTTAAACTACACTCTTGGAAGAGTTTGTTCATTTAACATTTAAAATCCATATAGTCTAAGTCTTACAATATGGAAACAAACTACTATTTATACTAATAAAATAAAGAAGACACTTTCTTTACAATTTTACCCTTTATGAGATAAGGGCCTTGTGTGGTTGCCTTCTTTTGTGATTTCTTGAAATTACGAAATGACCATTTGCGCAAATGACCTTTTTCTTCTTTCTCTTCACTTTGATGGTCTTTACTTTGTGTCCATCAAGATCCTCTAAAGCTTTTACGTGAGCCATTCTATACATGTCGTTATCATACTCCCAACTAAATTTATAGTGATAAACTTGATATCTTAATAAAGTTGAGAAATAGAGATTGAACTGATAGACATTTTATCTTGAAAAATCTTTAACCATGTGGAACTGAAAGATTGAATGTGAAACTAATCATGATTTTAATACTCTGAATGAAATAATTTAATTATCAGAAGTTCAAAAACATGAATTTTTCCTATTTTGAGTATCATGAAATTAACTATATAATCATACTAAATTATTGGTAAAAACATGTAATTATCACGACCCAGGGGTACCCCCTAGATGTAACATGACGTAAAGAACCCCGAAGGACTCCATACAATCCACTTAGCTCTCATAACATAAGAAATAGAACAATAAAGAATAAAACAATAATCCAAGTCCAAAACATTTTATAAAAAGAAAAGCGAAAGTCTAAGACATTTGTCTCATCATAGACATCTAATACAATAGAATGAAATTGGGTCTAGACCATACATCATGTTCAAAAGAGAAATACATGAAAGAAATTGTAAATAATAAAGTTTGTCCTCGAAGCATTAAGACTCACCAAAGATCGGAAAATATCTCAAGTCAGCCTCTAGCCACGAAACTTGGGAACCTAACTGCCGGACCCTACATTTGTTGAAATGTGGGCAAAAGTATGCGTTAGTACAAAAATAATGTACCAAGTATGATAGCCATGCATAAAACATTTAAATACTGCAAAAATGGACCTTTCATTTTATGACATGCAATTGACCAAGCTAAAACATGATATAAGAAGGTTAGAAAACATGCTTTATAAAAATATGGTCAATGAAAGCTAACATCATCTTTAAAACCTTTGAACACATATGAGATACTCCTTGAGTAACCTTAGTTCATTTTTAATGTGGGGGATTAGCCTTAACCGACATAGAGATCATGTGAGCTATAAAATGATTCCTAGGTGTAACCCACACCGAAAAGGGTTGTCCTACTTGGCAAGGTAAGTACCATAAACTTCTAGTTAGGTGGATCCACTAGCTAATCAACATATGGGGGCACATAGTTAATGGAAAAGGATATTGATACTGGAAACCCGACCTCTACTAACGGGAAAATTCCATCTCATGAGATTTCTTCTAGAAATCTGACCTATACTAACGGGAGAGCTTTCATCTCAACATCAATATCCTCTCGATGCTAAGCATTAATCCCACATAATAGTCTTTCTTACTTATTCTCATTATCCATTGAATGGTGTCCTTGGACAACCAATATAAGCTACTTCATTAGGATAACCTTATTGTTTGATTCAATTAGGTGAGAAAGCCTTTCAACCTAAGAATCCTTTCTATGTGTGAAAACCTTTCACATCATGCTAGTGTGTTTATGAGAATGTCCTTCAACAACACAACAACATCATCTTTGGTACTTTACTCTCAAAGCACCCTTAAAACATTTTTATAGATTTCATAAGAAAATGCATAAGTCCATAATTTACCTCTTGAGGTTCAAAACCCACTTTCAATCATCAATGCTTAGAAAACATGGGTTAGATATGCATTTCATCAGAAATTCATGTAAAACTAGTAATACATGCCTAATTTCATAAAACTCTTTCTTTAAGATAAAAATCCCACATCATATGATTCATAACTTGAAGACAGGGGGATTACATGGGTTCATGGGAAAATCATAATAAAAATCATTGCAATTGATCAATTCATGCATAGAAGGTCATAATTCAATCATTTAAATCAATAATAGAAAGAACTCACGACAATTGAAGAAAACCCTAACACAATTGGGGAATTTGGGAAATCCATGGATGGAAGGAATCTATGGATGAAAACTATTATACCTTGAATCCAAATGCTAGCCTTCAATGGATGAATTGGAACTTTAGCTTGAAACCCTAGGTGAATCTTTCTTCTTCTTCAAGTTCTAGAGAGAGAATTATTTGATAGGAGATTTGGATTTCTTTTGTGAAATTGGAAGAATTAAGTAAATGGGTTAATTTGGGGGTTGAAAATACTTATATAGAGATCTTAGTGAAGGGTAAAACGACTTAGTACAGGAACTAATTAATTAGGAAAAAACCCAACTACCCCTGAACTAACTGTCAGCTACCACCGACCTACCAACTATGAATCCCAGTCGACGGACTGTGATCCGACTCACGGCCCATCCTGGTGGACCATCGATGGTGGTCAGAGAGTTTTGGTTGACCTATGAACCCCTAGACTATCACACCCCCACCCTAGGTGAGGCGGGAAGTACCATTTGAACACATGCTTTACAAGTGACTTATGATGAGAAAGTAAACTACTATGCTGATAGATTTGCTAATGAGAAGCTTCAAATACAACACATGTCGACTAGCTGAATTGATACATATAACAAGTGAAACGATGAATACAAATGATAGCTTTACAATGCCTACAAAGCCTCTACTAGAATCCATGACTGTACAACTATGAAAATGAGCATAGTAAAGACTCGGCAAATCCCCGAATCAACCTGGAGCTCACCAACAACCGCTGAGTATTATGTGCTTCTATTGGGGAGATCTACTAGTTGACTTGTACCTGCAGCATGAAATGCAGCGTCCCCAATAAGGGATGTCAGTACAAAAGAATGTACTGAACATGTAAGGCAAAGTACAGCCATATGTAAAATGAGAGCTCAAGTGAAACCAAATACCAATAGACAAGGATTAGAGACCACCTTTGCTTATACTTATGGAATCCTGTATGTTACATTCTTTTCTTTACTTTTCTGTGCATTATAATATTTATATAACATATGATACAAATGACCCACTGATCAATGGTAGAAGATGATGACCCATGATAGGCATTTTAAACCCTGGGATGTTATCCTCATAATTCCACAAATTGGGATCGGCCCATGCTAGGCTTTCACCCCTGAGCTACCACTCTTTTATACCAATTGGAATCGGCCCATGCTAGGCTTTCACCCCTGAGCTGCCACACTTCTATACACATTAGGATCGACCCATGCTAGGCATTCGCCCCTGGGTTTCCACCCATAATTATACAGATTACTTTACTTAGATTCTTTAAATTTTGAGTTTGTTGTTCTGATGTTCATAACTCTTTCGAGATTGTTCTTTTGATGATCATAACTCTTTTGAGATTGCTATTTTGGTGGTCATAATCATTGTTGAGATTTGGAACTATGGACCAGTAGTAGAAGACATATGAATATGGACTTACGATAATAACAATGACCTGGGAAGCAAATGTGACATGAACGTGTAATACTTAAGAGCTTATATGACTCAGTAAACATTTTGACATCTCAAATTGAAGCACATATCAAGTGAAGACATTTAACATTCATCCAAGAGATTTGAACTATTTATGATAGCCAAATACTCACTAACTAATATCAAATACAAGGTATACATGAACGTGGAACCAAGGGAGAACGTGGGTAGATTCATCTTTAGGATGGATACATATTCCAAGTAAGTACATATAAAATGTACAATAGAGCAAGTAGGGATCTTGTGAGGTAACATTATAGTCTAACACAAGGGGAGTAATAACTAATTAAGGGAACATTTGAACATGTGAAAGATGACATATATATATAGATAATTGAAGCAAGTTGGCATGATATGGGCAGATTGTATAACCAACATATAAACATATGTACCATGTGTAATCTAGAATCATTTTGATTTATATAAGGGAAATACGTGCCAAGGGTACTTTGATGAAGAAAAAAGGTTAAACCTTGCATGATAATACTTGGTAGAGTAAGCACGTGCATTTAGTAATAAAATCATATTAGAGTACTCACTTTAATGTTCTAGGGAGTAGGAACTGCAACTATGGATCAGTCACTACCAAGGGCACTTGGAAAGCTTACTTTGTAATACAAGTGTTAGATTCATGCCAAAGAAGTAGGAAATCGAATAACCTTACATACCTTATTTTCTGACCAATATAACTATCTTGATTCAGCTTCCCTTTTTGGTGCTAATCTACAATATAAGTCATGATTAATCTAATGTTAGTAGCTAATCACATTAAGGCCCTCGAAAAATAGTAGCTAAACACTTGACGAAAACTAGGCCCATACAACCCTTACACAAATGGTGAACCACCACACCCTTCTTCTGTACATTAATACAACTGCAACCACTATCAATCCCCACAAATCTTTCAACATAATAGGAGAATATTGAACTCAAGGATTTACAACCATCCATGAGTTCTTGACAAATATATACAAAATTCTCCACCCAAGACCTCTATTTAAAGAGAGGCAAAAATGGGCAGTAGCCTTACCTTAGTTTCTGGAAATTTATCCTCTAAACTTGTACTTCAAGAACCGAAACTCTCCTTCAAACTTTTACTTGAAAAAGGGGACAATATTCAAGAACCCTAAGGTGTTTTAGGGCTGCTGTGTTAATATAAGAAAGGCCAAGAGATAAACTTAATAAATCTGAAACTTTGCAAGTTAAAAATGAAGCAAAAGATTTGATCTTTATCCCTTTAAAAAGGAAGTGCATTGGCCGACTTTCTTGGCCAATTTTGGGCCATATATTGTCAAGTAGGTGACCCACCTACTTGGCCTTTTAACTTGGGCCTTTGTGACTTCAACACTTGTTGGGCCTTGCTACCAATTATCCCTCTATTCTTGTCAATTTGGGCCATAATTAATGTAAGTAGGTGATCCACCTACTTGGACTTTTCACTTGGGCCTTTTTTGGACTCAAGAATATTGGGCCTTGGTTGTCCATTTCCCCTTATTCTTCTAATCAACTTGGGCCAGATTAATTCAAGTAGGTGATATTGTACTTGGCCCAATAACATGGTGAAAAAAGTCTTAGTAAGTGATGCACCTACTTGGTCCTTTGGGCTGGTCAATAAGTCAAAGTAGGTGATGCACCTCCTTTGGGCTGGTGAATAGGTCAAAGTAGGTGATGCACCTACTTGTTACCTACTAGCTTAGTAAAGTCAAGCAAGCACCTCAATATTTTATTCCATTTCTAGACCTTAATACCTTTAACTTAACTTAAAATTTATATACACTATGTCAATTTAAACTTTAGACTAGAATACCACCTTATGATCTCAAGTTTAAATACTTCCATCGATTTCAGCTTAATTGGGTTGCATTAAAATCTACGGACAGTTCACTTTAAACCTATTCTATTGTCACTAGTCGCATAGGAAACCGAGTCCATAACTATACCACAAGGCAATTTATAATCGTCATATAAATAGAACTAGTACACGTAGAATACGGGGTGTTACATAGACCACAAACCGTTGACCCATCGACGGTCTGTAGGTCCAGTCGTGGTTCCCACACTGGATAACTTTTGAATGTCCAATCCACGAACCCATCTACGGTCTGTGATCCAACCCACGGGCGGTGGTTGCCTAACATAGATGGAACCTAGAAATGCTGAAATCTATTATGATGCCCCTTTTCGGATTCGGGGTATTACAATATCTCCTCCTTGGGACCATTCGTCCTCGAATGAGATCTCAACTGGTTCTAAAAGAGTAGGACGGGAACTAACAATCCAACCTAACAATGGAATGCATACAACCGAGGAGGAACTATCGCCTCCAAGCTAGGACGTTCTTAAAACATCATAAGAGGGGTGAAACTAAATTTAAGAGCCCATTATGCATGCAATGCACAAATCAAAGAAGAAATATCAACTCCAAGCTAAACATACTCAATGCATCATAAGGAAGTAGGAACTACATCTATCAACCCAATATGCATGAAATTTCAAAATTACTCATGTTCAAGGAGGAACTACCTTCTCCAAGCTAAAAGCATGCTCAACACAATCTCATGTAGCCTTTAATTTAATTCACTCAAAAATAACATATCTAAAGCATGTTCATCAATTCATCTCATGAAGTCTGTAGGCAACTCATACTCAATGCACAACAATATGAGGAAAATAAATCATATAAGTCATTTCTTTCAAAACTTAAGTTTTTTCACGAACATTCATAAATAAGGAAATCATGAAAACACATAAGACACATGACTTCAAAACAAAGTTCAAACCATGAGGAACTCATTATCTCAAGCTAGAGTAGGAGTAGAAGGAAAAAGATGGGGATATCCGGACATCATATCGGCCTCTACCTCCCAAGTAGAACCCTCAACTAAATGATTCCTCCACAATACTTTCACATAAGCTATTTCTTTATTTCTCAATTTCTTGACTTGTCTGTCTAAACTCTCAACCGGAATGTCCTCATATGAGAGATTCTCCTTAACTCCTAAACCTTCTAAGAAAACTATGGATGTAGATCTCCAACACATTTCTTCAACATTGACACATGGAAAATCGGATGCACTGATGCCAACTCATTTGGCAAATCTAACTCATAAGCAACCTTACCAACACGTCTCAAAATCTGATTGGGCCTACATATCGGCGACTAAGCTTCCCTTTCATACCAAACCTCATTACACCCTTCATGGGTGAAATTTTCAAGTAACCCCAATCATGAACATCAAACTCTAGATCCTTTTTTCTCACATCGACACATGACTTTTGCCAACTTTTAGCGATTTTCAACCTTTCTCTAATAAGTCAAACTTTTTCAATTGCCTCAAGTACCAACTCGGGACATATATTTCAACTTCACCCACCTCAAACTAACCTATGAGAGATCTACACCTCCTACCATATAGGGCCTCAAATGGAGCCATATCATTACTCGAGTTATAGCTATTATTATAAGCAAACTCAATCAATGACAAATAGTTATCCCAATTACCCTTAAAATCAATCACACAAGTCCTTAACGTATCTTCCAAAGTTTGGATAGTACGTTGCGCTTTCCCATCGGTTTGGGGATGAAAGGCCGTACTAAGCTTAACACGAGTACCAAGACCTTTTTGGAAAGGCTTCCAAAATTCAAAAGTGAATTCCACGATCATAAATAATGGACAAAGGCATTCCATGAAACTTTACCATTTTTATTATGTACAAGTTATCATAATCCTCTCCCTAATAGGAAACCTTGACGGGAATAAAGTGAGTCGATTTCGTCATCTGATTTACTATAACCAAAATCGAGTAATGTTTTTGCCGGGTGCGAGGCAAACCAACAACAAAGTCCATATTCACATCCTCCTACTTCCAAATAGGAATACTAATGTCTTGGGAAAAACCTCCCGGTTTCTGATGCTCAACTTTCACTTGTTGAGAATTAGGACACTTAGTCAAAAATTCTGCTATATCCTTCTTCATCTCATTCCACCAATAGACCTCCCGCAAACCACAGTACATTTCAGTGGCTCCCGGTTGAATGGAATACCACGAACTATGAGCTTCTGTCAAGATTTGTTCCATCAAGTCATCCACATTCGGAACACATAAACGACCTTGATATCTAAGGACACCATCTCCCCCTTGGGAGAAAGCCTCAACGGATTTCTTGAGCACCACTTCATTCAATTCTACCAAAATTGGATCAAGACCTTGCTTGGCTTTCACATCTGCCAAAAAAGATGATTCGAAACCATTCTGAACCATAACACCACCCTTGGTGGAGTCCATAAATTGAACACCTAATCGAGCTAATCTATGAACATCTCGAACCAAATATTTCTTATCATTCTCAATATGAGCAACACTACACATGGATAACCGACTAAGAGCATCCGCCAACATGATGTTTCCGAATTCGTAATCAACGACACAACTTCCAGTACAAATGTGTATGAATCGTGCAATAGTATAGTAACCCAACCAAGGGTTGGGGTCGTGTCCCAAGGGGGGGGATTTGAGAATTAATAAAAAAAATAAAATCTAGTTCTAACTAGTCGTAGCTGAAGACATTAACGATTAAAAACATTGTAAATTAGATGGGGACACAAAAATGTCAAATATCAATTTGGGGGTTTTGTCACAAGTATAGCAAAAACAACAAAAATAATAAGAAAATCAAGTATGGGGAAGAGTTCTTGGAGTGTGACTGCAATACAAGTTGAGATAAATAATTGGGTACATGCTTTCGATAGGAAATTTGTAAGATAATAGTGACTAGGCGATTTAGATGGAAATAAGCTCCCTCTCGGGCAACTTACCCCGTTTCAAATGCATTCCTCTCGGACACCCATTTGTTGCATGAAGACCAGCCTACGCCTTACCCCACTCACTCTCTCAAGCTGAGTGTTGGGATATGGGACTAGGGCTCACTCTCTTGGGCTGAACCTCATGTCGACCCACTCCTTAGGCCATCAGTCTAGTTGTCTTGGTTTCGCGACCTCCCTCTCGAGCAAGCCAAAAATACATGGGTGGCTTTGTATTTGCAACTACAAACCCATTAAATTAAACCACAACCACTAGGTGAAATCACCATTAAAATACATCTAACCTATCAGCAAGCAAGACCCAACAATATTATCAACACATATTTGCAAATCACACCCCAAGAATAGGGGTTTTTAGCCACACATTAAGAAATAACAAAATACACCTAAAATGATTGTGAAATAAAATGGGTATAAGAAATTAAACCTTGATTTAAGCAAAGGAAGAAGAATAGAGAAGACCCACTTCCAACTTGGGGAAGATGAACTCCTTTCTTCAAGTTTCCAAAACCCTCTCCAAACTTGAGAGTAAAAATAAAAAGTACTAAAATTATATTATCTAATGATACTACAAAAACTGATACCCAAAGTCTTTTTATAAAAACTGATACTAAGCTATAACTCTCCACGAGTATTTATAGTTTTCAAAAATCTGTGCTGCGGCGGATCACTCGGCGACATTAGTCGAAATCGCCGATCAACTCGGTGATTTTACCTTTGGTGTAGTTCATCGCCGTCTTGCACCATCCTTCAGCATCGTCGTGCTCTGGGTCATTGGGCGACATAGTACTGCTTCGCGGAACTTCTCGGTGATGCACCGACTGCTCTCTTTTTCCGGCGACTTGATCATTTCCTTCAGGCTCAGCACACTGGAACAAAAGGCGAAGTGAAACCCTTCGGCGATTCGCCAAGTGGACTCGGCGATCCTCAAGCCTTCATTTTCTCGTTCTTTTCAGCCTTTTCGTTCCTTTTTGGGAAGTGGTGTCCATGCTTTCCTTCAATCTTCAAATACCTGAAACTTAAGGGTTTTCATCAGATATTGAGATAAAATAAGCATTTGAGGATTAAAATATAGCCTTAAATGAGTCCAATTTGTGGACTCATCAACACCCCCAACTTAAAATTTTGCTTGTCCTCAAGCAAACTCAAGTTCAGCTGCTTAAAAATGGTGTCTTAAATAGTGCTATACAAGACTCAATCATGAATGTACACAACAAGACTTCAAACTACTTATGCGAAGATACAATTGTGTACTCAAAGATTCAAGTTGTGACACACCATTACCAACGATTCTCATGTTCATAATACTTTCTACTAATGCAAGTTCAAGCTCAACGAAAGTATGTAAATGCCCTCACACAAAGAATGATACCATATTCACACATAGAGGCTACTCAATTTAAGATCAGGAATTAGATGCAACGCTCACACTCAAAAAGAGAAACACAATGGATGTTTTCACCCATAGATTTGCCCTTATTTTCCAATCAACTTTCGGTTCGGCTTACTCAAGATCAAAAAGGTCTTTTCAAGGCTTGTAATAGGGCTGAGTGCAAAGGTATGGTCATTTAGGCTCAGTGACTTCTTCATCCTCGTGAGATGTGGTGTTCTCAAAACGTCCTTTTTCCTTCCCTTTTCACTTTTTCTTCTAGTGCTTCTAAGCCATCCTTTTATTCACTCTCCATGTATTGCTTGGAAACCCAATTCCTTTTACACCTTTATTCAAAAGTTATATATATATATAGATTTTTTTTAGAAGGGTTTCATTTTGTTTTGCAATACCATAGGTTAGAGAGACTTTTTCTTGCACTTCTTGACTTCTCCTTTTCTTTTTCACCACACCTCCAACTTAGGCTTTTGGCCTAAGTTGGCTATTCACTAAACCACAAATCAAGAGGATTATAGGTAGTGCGTCAAGTAAGGTCTAGGGTTCATCATGTTTCTTCCAAAGAAAGGTAAGGCTCAAGGGGTGTTCAAAATAGTTTCACACACTCACGGGTAGGTCCCAAAAGCGGTATATATTAAATTTGGCTCACACTCTTTAAAGTTGCCTAAGATCATCTCAAGAGTACACCTTTGTAAATCAATCACACTAACGGGGCAAATTCTAGGTTTATTCATGCATGTTTCAAAGTAAGCTAATCACACAAGGCATCGACACTTAAGTCAAACAAGACTACACACTTTCGCTAGTGTGCAACGGTCATTACAAGAGAATTAATTCGATAAATGGCTAATCACAACAAGATGCAAAGATTTCACATATTGTCTATGCAACTTCATTTGGTCTCGTCATAGCCACACATTCATGTTCGTTCGATTGAGAGCACCATTCAAGTCATCAATATTGATCGGAACCGAGACTTAAATTTTGCAAAAGAACAACCACTTTCAACAGAAGCGGTGGTGAAAATTTTCGAAAAACAAATTTTTTTCAGAAGGGTCAAAATTTGTATCAATTAAAATTAAAAAGAGGAGCCATGAGCTCAAACATCCACGAAAAGCAATATATAACACAATTTTAAAAATAGACAACCCAAATATATACAGAGCACGAATCACAAAATAGCACACAAAAAGTGAGAGGATAGTGCCTCACCCCAACACAAATAATAGAAATTTGTCCTCAAATGCAATTAACACAGAATTTGAAAGGCGAAATAAATAAAAATGGACAGAGAGGTAACGAGGGGATCCTTTCTATACGCTTGCTCCATTTGGTGGGGTATTATTGCCGATAAAATAATTACAGTTATTAAGGAACTGACCTTTTGTGCTCATTGAAATACTACTGAGAAGCTAGGTGGTAATGCAATCCAAATCCGTGCACAAACCATTGAATAAAAATAATCCAGAAGTGCAAGAAATATAAAACTGTAATGCAAGTGTGGGTGTTGAACAGATAAAAAATGAGGGAAAGTGAATGAAGTTAGAACTTTTAAACCTTTGGCTTGTAAAACCTATCCACTCGGCGACGTTATTCAATCTTGCCAACTTACTCGGCGGAATGCCGATTGTTTGGTTCTCCGCTGAAGTTTACAGAACCTCTGGTTTACGGGGGTCCAAACGACGGTTTCCATCGAGATCGCTGACATGATCGGCGATTCGCCGATGATTTCCAACACTCTCTGAGTTTTACAGACTCTAATATTGATGACGTCTAGAGTCGAATGACAGATAAGGTTGAATTCGCCGATCCTTTCGATGGCTCGCCGACTGGATTCATCACTCGCCTATCTGCACTTTTTGTTCTCTCTTCATACTTTCATCTGCACAATCAACATACCATTATTTTATCAAAGCTAAAGAAAGTAATACATGGTTTTGGGTTGCCTCCCAAACAGCGACTTAGTTAACGTTGTGGAACGACGCAGCAGTGCCTTCAGGCGTCTTCTAAATACACCACTTCAACCAAAGAAACTCTTGACAATCCTTAAAATATAATTTCAGACGTTGACCGTTCACTTTAAATGGAGGTCCTTCCTGATCTTCAATTTCTATGGCACCATTGGTGAACACTCGTGTTACTCTAAACGGTCCAGACCATTTGGATTTGAGAGTTTTGGGAAAGAGTCTAAGTCGAGAGTTTTATAACGAAACCCAATCTCCTACCTTGAAGTCCCGCCTGAGTATTCGAGCATCATGCCATTTCTTCATTTTCTCTTTGTAGATGGCTGAACTTTCATACGATCTAAGTCTAAATTCATCCAGTTCGTTCAACTGCTCTATCCTCTCCCTTGAAGTTTTTGACCTATCCAAATTCAAGGCCTTCAATGGCCACAATGTTTTGTGTTCTAGCTCGACGGGCAAATGACAAGACTTACCATAAACCAAATGATATGGAAACATGCCGATAGGTGTCTTATAAGCGGTCCGGTATGCCCATAGTGCATCATCAAGTTTCCTAGACCTGTCAGTTCTGTTGGCTTTTACTATCTTTGCCAGGATGCTTTTGATTTCCTGATTTTACACTTCGACTTGGCCACTTGTTTGGCCCGTAGGTGTAGTCACGTTCCATAGATGGTGATCGTAGATGGACAGGCAAAGCATGAAGAAGAAATCAGGGAATTCTTAACCAAGAGTGGAACCACGAACTCAAACTATGGACCATAGGTCGACCTTTGGGTCGTCCTAAAAGTCCATCAAACCATTCAGAGAAGGGTGTTCCAGTACCTGATTTCAAAAGTCTAAGTATGAAACCATGGGGGAGGATCCACGGACCATGGATTGAATCACGGTCCGTCCTGCTGGTCCATTGATTGTGGCCGAGAGTGCTGATTTTTGGAGTTGGAAAATTGCCTAAGTCCCAAACCACAGAAGGGACCTACGGATCGTAGGTCAGTCCATGGTCCGTAGGTCAGTGTCGTCAACTACAACCGCATACATAAACTTTATTTCCTTATTTTATTTCCTTTTTAGTTGGGACATGTTTTTTCTATATATAGGGCATGTAAACCTCGTTTTTGGGGGTTAGACCTTATTACTTTGGTTCTAGTTTTTGGCTTTGGACATTAACTTGCAATTTGAGCAATTCTTGATTTCCTAAGTTCGTTTTGAAGATTTTGACTTTGAAATTCGAGTTGAGATTCTGGGTTTATTCTTCTCATTACGTAAGTTCATGATTTCTTCATCTAAAAATATGATTTGTGTTTTTGATATTATGGGTAACTAAATCCACAACTAGGGTTGTGGGAACCATGAGCGATTAACAAAGTATGAATACTAACTAAGTAATTCTTGAATAGTGTTATTGCATGCATTGATAATTATTTCGTTTAGCAGTCTTTTTAGCGGTTGCAAACGTTAGAACTCGCATTGTTGCTACTTGCCGGACCAAGGAGGTAGTTAATAAGAAAAGAATTATCAACATAGATTTAGTGTGATACAATCTAATAGGCTAATGTCAATTGGTGCGAGGGTGAAAACTAAGCCATACATTGATGTGATGTCTAATATGAGGTAAAGGTAAGGGTTAGTAAATTATACATACGTAGCCGGATCAAGGTGCGGGGTGAAATTCTCTAGTTGATGGACCAAGGAATTAGAGATACCTAACTTATAACTTTGCATGTAATAAACTAGGAAATAATTACTATTACTAGGATTACCGCGTTATGAGCTTATGGGGAACACGTACACCCTAGTTTCTCTCTCATCTTGATAACAACTAAAGTTTGAATCTTTCTCACTGATTATTCACATAATTTCCAAAATTTGTTTCACAAATCTCCTCTTTTAATTACTTGTTTTGGAAATACGTTGACTAAAAGAATATAATTATAAGTTACGTTTAAGTCTAAACCATATTCCTCGTGGGATCGACTCCAACTTCCAAGTTGGGTTATTTACTTGATAACGATCGCTTATACTTCTTTAGGGAGGTGTAATTTGAGCGTATCAGAGGTCAGCTCCGACATTGAGGGAGGCTACAAGACTCACCTCAATTCATTAGACAATGAGGGAGAGTCACTGCACTATGAGGCTTTCATCTCTAGGACTAAGAATGACAACTTCTACATGCCTAGAGAGTATAACTTCACTCCAAGGGGATGCATTATCCGTCTAGGATCCGGGTGCCTCAGACTCCTCCTCCCCCAGCTTCAGCTTAGACTGTGGTCCCAGCTCCACCTGTACAGGGTCCTCCTCATCAGTCTCTCAACAAACTAAAGGCCGAGGGACTGAGGACTAATATTGAGGAGAAGAGGTTGTCCACAGATGGTGTGGTGGACAGGTATCCAGAGATATGGTCACCCTCGAGTCCCATAAATTTGAGATTTTCACTAAACCCCAGGGTCCCTACATTCCTAATTGGGTTTGGGAGTTCTACTCGACTTACAAAGGCTTGGTACCACAAGGGAAAAAGAAAGTCAATACCTTCAAACCAGTGGATTATGTGATAGTGAGGACATAAACACCGTCATGGGATGTACTTATAACTTCATGCATGACTACCAGAGCCTGATTCAAGCAAAAACATTAGATGACTTAAAATGTTGCTTTCTCCACTTCATTTTGATAGTACTCCTAGGTGGATTGAGGTCGAAGTGCAAATAGAGAAGAAGGATCTCAATGTTGCAGTGAGGTATAAGTTTGGGTTTATTAGAAGTACAACCATGCCATCCCAGAACGAGTCTATCCTCTGCCACCCAAAGGCAGCATGTCTGGGATATATTATTGCTAGGAAGAGTCTAAATTTGGGGTTGATCATTGAGCAAGAGATGGACATGAGGTCCAAACAGAGTCAGACATCACTGCCATTTTTTATGTTACTCACCGAGCTATGTCATCGGGCTGGTGTTCCTCGAGATGAGAAGAGGGCTGCTAAGATCACACTCATATCTTCTACAGACATTTGTCGTATTGAGGTCGAGTACATACGAGATGATGCAGATAGAAGGAGAGCAGCTCCGGTGGACACCTCCTTGGAGGTTGATGTTGATGTGATACCTGTAGAGGAAGCCTTGCCTGCTCCAACCTCTGGGCCTTTCAGGTAATTTTAGCTACACTCCTTTTGAGGCCCTGAGTTCTTTTGCTGCTCCCCCGCCCCTAGATCTACTGTTGGTACTACGACCTCCAAGCCTCCAATCACCCAGGCCAAGCTACTCAAGATGGGGCACCTAGCCCATTCTACTGATGAGTGTGCCTCCCGGCTAGAGGCTGCAATTCCCAAGATGATTGAGAGAGCTCTTGCTGCTGAATTGAGACCTATCAAGGGTTCTATTGATGCCCTAAAAATGAGGATAGAGGTGTGTGAGAGAGACTAGGGAGCTAATCATGAGGTGACGACCTTAAAGGCCAAAATTACCAAGTTGAGGAAATATATGGACTAGCTGAAGTCCACTGATATGTATCTGATTTTAAGGATGGAGGAGATCCCCTGATGACCTGAGCACAAATATTCTAGATCATTATGTTATGCCTCCGACTACCACAGGAAATGATGTTAGAGTTGATGATGCGGCTGCAGAGTTTGAGGATGAGACTGATGAGGAGCAGCTAGGTGTTCAGGAGGAGAGTGTTTTTGAGGGGTTGACTGACTTGGAGGAAGCTATGGTACATGCAGTTGTTCAGGCCTCATTGAGGGATACAACCATGGCAGGCTCCAGTAGAGCAAAGGCTGATGTGACACCGAGCACTGCTGCCCAGACAGATGGAGTGACTGAGATTCAGACTTCACCCCAGGTTTAGCCTGCCAGGATGACTTTTTACTTCCCTCTCAATTGTTTCATTGACTATTCTTATTTTTTTAGTTGCATTTGAGGACAACTGTTATTTTTATTAGGTGGGGTGAGGTATTTCCATACCTACCTCTTGTCTTGCAATTGGTTTTGTGTTGATGATATTTTTGTGAATATTGGGCTTTGATATGTACATCTTGATTGTTGAATTATGTTGTGGATTTTTTTAGCTTGTGTCTCATTGTTTTGAATGAAATTGGTTTGAACCTAATCTAAAAATTTTGCCGCCTCTTTTGAGTGTGATTATGGTTGTTCTTGTGCAAATTTGAGTATCAGTTGTGGTTAATACCAATGACTTAAATAGTGATCCCAATTGAACAAAATGAATGTGAGGCTATGATGAGGCAAACAAAGTTACATAGGCAATATGTGAACTTTTAGCATCTCGTTTTGACTAACCGGTTGTCGAATGAGTCTCTTGCGATGAACATTGCACGCTAGCTAGAAAGTGTAAAGTCTTTCTTGATATTAGTACCAATTCCTTGTGTGATGAGATTATTTTGAACATTATGTGTGATGAGACCTAGAATTTACCCCGTTGTTCCGGTTGGTTGAGTGATGCAAGCACATGAAATGATGTTTGGCAAAAATTTTGAAGAGTGAACCAACTTGACAATATACCCCTTTTGTGGCCAACTTTGTGAGATGTGTGAACCTTGCTTGACACCCTTTGAGCCTTACCCTTTTCTTGGAAGAAACTTGAGCAATTGTGACCTCTCTTTATCCATTCACCCATAACTTTCATTAAATATGGTTTGTTTGAATAGCCAACTTAGGCCAAAAGCCTAAGTTGGGGGTATGGTGAAAAGAGAAGGAAAGTCAAGAAGTGTGAGAATTACCCCATTTTGTGATTTCTTTGAAAAATATTGAACCCCTTGATAAAAAGGAAATGAAAAGGAAGAAAGAAAAGAAAAAGACCAAAAAAGTAGTGAATATTGCAAACGAAGTGGGGTATCCGGTGGTTCATATGAAGTTGAATAATGGGGTGGATTTTGAACATGTTTGAAATGATAAAGAAAAGGAAGAAAGTGATGTTCAAACCATATTTCATGAAGGTAGAAGCCACTAAGCCTAAATGACCATACCTTTACACTCAGACCCGATACATGCCTTAAAAAGACCTTTGTCATCTTGAGTGAGTTGAAACGAATGTTGATCGGAAAATAAGGGCAAACCTTTGGGTGAAGTCATGCATGTATTCATATTTGTGAGTGTGAGAGTTGTATGTGATTCTAGGATGGTAAATTGTTGAGGAATTTTGTGTGAATATGGAATCATCTTTGTTGTGAGGGCATTTGACTACCTTTGTTGAGCTTGAACTTGCATTTGAAGCAAACCTTGTGAACTTGAGCATCTTTGATAATGGTGAGTCACAATTTGAATCTTGGAGTGCACAATTGATCATTGTACGAGTAATTTGAACCTTGTGTGCATTCGTGTTGAGTCTTTGTTACGACCCAGGGGTACCTCCTAGATGTAACACGGCGTACTTAACCTCGAAGAGGTCTCATACAAGACCTTAGAATAATCATGAACATAAGTACATAGAAATGATGTGGAATTTAATTTTTTTTACAATAGAAGTATTTTTCATAAGAGTAATATAAGAGTCTAGACCTTGTCTCAAAGAAACCATCTAATACAATCGAATACAATCTTAGGGACATAGCCCTTTACATCATAGTCTTGAAAATGGAAAGTACAAAAAGAAATTAGAAATAAATAAGCCTTGTCCTCGAACCATGAGGACTCACCAAGCTTGGAGAATCGTCAACCCAAACTTTACTTGAAAGGAGAAGTGTATCTCAACGACCGAAACCTACACTTATAAGAAAATGTAGAAAATATGTGTTAGCACAAATAATGTACTAAGTATGGAAGCCATGCATAGAAAATACTTAAAACATGAACAAAGGGGACATTTAGTTTAAATCATACCTTTATCAAGTTTAAAATCCATCATGCACATGTAGAGTAATTACATAGTCAAACCACTTCATAAGCACCCCTAGGCTACGATAATCATGCATATCTTACCTTGACCTCATCCATAGCCAACACTCATAGATAAGGATTCATTCATGTTCATATCTTATAATAAGTAAAACCATTCATGGCAACAACTCATATCATGCATACAAGGATTCACATATCTTTATAGCATAAGGAAACCACACCATAACCCCTTTATAAGTCTACTTGTGCAACGTACAAGTGAAGTCCCATACCCCCACTCATACTAAGCAATGCTCATTAAGAAGTCATAAGTATAGTTCATGTTCATGGTTCATATTCATGGAAAACATGCATTAACTCATAAAGCATCATGTCTTAAAAGCACATACCACAATCACTCTCTAAGCTCACTTGTGCAATGCATGAGTGAAGTCCCGTACCCCCACTCATACTAAGTAAAACCTCTTAAGTAATCATAGTACATAACTCATGTTCTTGTTCATAATTAATATTCTTGTTCTTGTCATGTCATGGATCATGTTCTTGACATGTAGGGAAATATAGCCTTAACTGACATAGAACATGTCAGCTACATGGAATCCAGTGTCATGTCCCACACCGAAAAGAGGTGTCCTTGCCTAAGGTAGAACTAACATGTTTATCATTTAGGTGAATCCACTAGCTAAAGACCTATGTTGGCACATAGTTATGGGATAAGGAGATTGCTACTAGAAACCCGTACTAACTAAGGTAAAAGGTTTCCATCTCATGAGATACATGTCTTGGGAAGCCGAACTAACTGACGTAAAAGGTCCCATCACATATTCATTTCCTCTCGGTGTTAAGCTTAATTCCCTTTAGTATTCATATTGAGTCCTTACTTTAGATTCATGTTTATGGAAGAATGCCTAGCACTCAAACCAACATAGTATCATAGTAGCTCATGGATTCATTAGGTGAGAATGTCCTTTCAACCTTAGAATCATTAATACGTGAGTAAGCCTTTCACATCATGTTCATAGTGTTTCATGAGAATAACCTTTCAATCAAGACAACAATAATATCATAATCATAGATCTTTCATGCATAGTCATGTGTAAGGGTACGTGGGAGGAGGATCTTGCAACAACAACCTAATTACACAATAGCCATAGGTTCATCACTATATAAGTGAATCATGAGTTCATAGACAATCCTCATCATTATGTACAAACCCTAACAAATTACCCTTCAAGGCTATGAATCAAGATCAACCCAAACATCCATAATTACGACAAGGTAAGGGGGATTTCATGATTCAATAAGTCAATAAACATAAACATAATAGATTGACATATTTCCAATATCAATCAACACACATCAACAATTCATAACTTAACAATATGGGGGAAGTCATGGGTCCATGGGGAATTTCATCATAAATCCACAATACTCCATTAATCAAATTTTAATTCATCATAATCAACCATAATTAAACAATTTAAAATGTTTTGGAAGAAGACCCATGACATAGATTGAAACCCTAGGTTTTTGGGGGAATTGGAATCTTAAAATCCAAGTTTGAAAGGGCTATATGGGTGGAAACTACCCATAGATGAAAAGCCTCCATACTTTAGGAATATTTCCACACGAAATTGGAGAAGAAAGGCTTCTCAGTGAACCATAAGCTTGACCTTGTTCTTGCTCTTCAATGGAATCTTAGAGAGAGAAATATTAGAGAGGGGAGTTGGTTTTTAGTTTGAGTCTTGTAAGTTATGAGGTGTTATATAGGTGTTTAATAGTTAATAAATACTTATATATATCTAAATAAATGAATTAAAATGACCCCACACTAATATAATAAGTTTTGGAATTAATGGCTTTGACTAAGCCTTGGCCGAGATTGACAACTTTTGCAGGGGAGACCTACGCCCACCACCCACGGACCGTAGGTGGGCTCACACCCTGTCCTGCAGGTCTGTGGTTTGGGTCTGCAGCCTCTCTTTTTGGCTAACTCAATCATCCTACTCATGAGACCCCACCCATAAGAAGTGAGTGGGTCTACGGACCATACTGCATGGTCGTAGTCTCCATCAGAGACTTGGAGGATTGGGGGAGGTCTAGCCTCGAGTCAAGACTCCCACCTATAGGGCGTGAGTCCACCCATGGGGCATGGGTGCCCATTTCTTGAGTCATGTTGTTTTTGACAGCTTTTTGGCCAGCCTTATGGTCCCTTGGGGGGTCCTTGAGGGGGTCATGCCATGACGTTTAGGTCCTAAAACCTTAGTACTAAGTAGGGGAGGTTATTTTACGACTATTATCATTATGTTAACCCTATTTAGATTACTAGTTTATATGTTAGGCTCTAACTTCGTTCATTAGATTTCGGAGGTATTACAGTCTTATGCAAGCACTATTTGTAGACATCCTTATTGAACTGTTGATCTTGAGTTTTACTTGAGGACGAGGAAAAGTTTAAGTTGGGGGTGTTGATGAGTCCGAGATTTGGACTCATTTAGGGCTTTGTTTTGATAGTTTTAGTGTCCTCAAATGCCTAAATTATGCTATAAACTGATGTTAAAGCCATGATTTTCAAGTATGTGGACTAAGGAGCAAAGCAACGGACACTAACAGGCAAAAAGGAACTAAACAAACTGAAGGAGTGGAGAAGAGAAATCCTGGTGATCGCCAAGAGTGGTTCTTCAGACTGCCTAAAGTTCCAGCATGCCAACCCTGAGGGAAGAAACCAAGTCGGTGACAAAAATGGGCAGTCGGTGAATCTCCGATCGGTTCCGCGATGACAAAATGGATAGCCCAAAGTTACAGGACTTGAGGATGCTGAGAACCAATTCAAAATGGCGATGGAAGATAGAAAAGGGGGATCGTTGAACCACTCGGCGAGCCTGACTTACCTCACTTAATGGCTCTTTAGGCCAAATTTTGGGCAACTATAAATTGGATTTTAAATGTAATTTTGGAGAGTTCTCTCCCAGATATTACAGTTCTCATTCTAGACTTAGAGTTTTCTCTTAAGTTTTTGAATTCTAATTGTAGAATTTTTGAGGAATCGAAAGTGGGTCTTTCAATTTTATTCTTAGAAAGCATTCTAGAGGCTTGGAGACTCTTACCCAGATCATGGCTAATGCATTTGGTAACTGTTTCTCTGTTTTTATGATGTGTAGCTAAAACCTCAACTTCTTGGGGTGTGATCATGTGTTTATTTGTCTAATTATCGTATGGGTATTGTTGTTTTATGATGAAATTACTGCTTTAATCACTACTAGAAATATTATCTACTGTCACGGTTACCTTACCGTTGCAATAGGCTTCTGTACCGTCGCTATAGCTCTAACGCCACAGTTTACCCAACCGCTACAACAGCTGGCGTTGCATTAGTTCTATTGGGACGGTTGTGTCCGACGGTTATTCAAATTGTAGCAGTAGATGGCACTATTGCGACGGTTTACACATTAATAAATTGCCAACGGTTAAAGTTCTATTGGTACGGTTATGAACCGTCGGAATTAAGTTTTATGCCACATTTATTTACAATCCATTGCCGACGGTTAACACCCTATTGGTACGGTTATTTACCGTTTCGATAGAGTTTTATGCGACAGTTCTTTGTAGGTTGTTGCTACAATTATTTTTACAACCATTTCATTCTATTGCAATGGTTGTTATATGGTAATGCATCAATTTTAAGCTATTATAATTGTTGCTCAATGTCTATTGCTACAGTTATTACGGGGTAATGCAATAATTCTTTAATTTTTGCAACAATTAAAATATACATATTGCAACGATTAATATTAGGCTATCCCAACATATATACTATTGGTTCCACATATATTATTAATTTAGCCATTGAAATACTTTTATAACATAAAATACACATAAGAAGTTCATG
>JAJOOO010007831.1:0-51933 GCA_029582685.1 Solanum piurae | reverse complement strand
ACTCCGTAGATGCCCTTTTCTACATCCCTTTCAGCTGTCTCTTTACTTCCGCGCCTGAACATCTTTCCTGCAAAATATGATAAAAACACATAAAAACCAATACTAAAAGGCCCTAGACACACACAACTTGTAAGTGAAATGTATTAGAAATACCGTAAACTCACGGTATATCAAAGGTACACTCGTGCGCAAGTTTAAATAAAACCTGAACGGACCCCCATAAGCCCGACAGGTACACAGAAAAACTAAGTCTACTAAGAAAGAAGAAAACCGGGCTCCCAGCCCAAAGTAACTAAGATAATCCATCAGACTCCACCCAGCCAGCAGTGCACTCCCAGCCCAGCTAGAAAGAGTGACCCCAGGGGGCACCCAACCAAACATTCCACTCCCAGCCCAGCTAGAAAGAAGGACCCGTGAGTGAGGTAGATATCGCGAGTCGTCCTACCATGCAGTCAGCTCTCAGCCCAGCTAGAAAGAGCGACCCGGGGACACCCACCCAGCAGCACACTCCCAGCCCAGCTAGAAAGAGAGGCCCGGGGGCGATCGTCGATATCACCGATTCTACCCAGCCAGCGGTACGTTCCCAGCCCAGCTAGAAAGAATGACCCCGGGGTGATGGTATCTCCAATAGGATCCAATCCAACAACAACCATCGTGGAACACTATCCACTCTAAGAATCACATAAAAGGCTCCAAGCCTATACTATCTCAATCCCGCGCCTCTAGTGATGCACCGGACCTTCGAGAATGCGTCGGAACCGCAGAATGAGAGGGAGAAGATACAGAAGTACAACAAGCAGCGATAACACCTAATCTAAGGCTCAAACTATCAGACTCAAGTCTGCTACTCCAGTCTACAAGGAGCTAAGTCATCCGAACGACATCGGCAGAAAGTCAAGGTTATCTAGCCCACACGGGTCATAAGTCTAAGGCAATGCTAGCCTAACCTAAACTAAGGACATCATGCTTACGGTTAAGGATGAACAAGGCATACAACACATAGCATACAAGCATACAATAACATTTAGCACATAAGCATGCAACTCTACTAAACCGGTTAACATGATACTACACCCGAAATATGGCCAATCGATCCTAACATGAGGTATATAATCAAGTAAAGTAGGAAACTGGTACCCACCCCCAATTCACTCCAATCGACATGCTTTTACACAATTAAGCTCAATCTAATAGAAAGAAAGTTGTAGCCTACCTTAAGGTTGACCGCGCGCGCGCGCTCCAAATCACTTCACCGGAGCTTTTCCTTCCCGAACGACCCTTGAACGCTGTCACTCTATCAAATATAGGATCACAACGTTAGTACGGTCGTTTAGACACCAAAATCACAACAAACGGATATGGGTCAATTTTGGAGTCACAATGGGAATTGTGGGACCCGCACCGAACTGTCCGAATTTGACTCCGTCAAGAAACCTTAAACAGCACCCCGAACTTGTGTTCCAAAATGGAACACAATTCAAGGCTCAAAACACAGCAAAAACCAACAAGCAAGAAAACCACACTTTAATCAACTTAAAAGAAAACAACAGCAGTCTAAACTCGAAATTAACGAGAATCGAAAAGTTTTCAGCACTCCTTGAACACTCTACGAGGTAGCCACGATAATTCCCAATATGTGGGACTTCGAATCACCCAAATCGGTTGAGAGATGAGAGAGTTATGAGGGTTTTAAGTTTGGAAAGTTGGCTGATATATCTGCACTTATAGCATATATTTCTACAATTTTTCCCAAAATTAAAAACTCCGACAAGGTGCTCCGAACTCGTTCAGAACCCCGTGCATGCAAACGAAATATGCAACCTTACCAAATTTGATATTCCGGACTCAACGGTACAGTCGAAATTTCCATCAGATGTCATCTAGATAAAAAGTGGGTCCCACTTCCAAAACCCATTTTAAGTCAAAACCCACAAAAGGGCTCGAAAAGATATCGAAAACCTCGGGACACAAAAGAAAGGTCAATCTAGACCAAACTCGACATTCCGGAGCTAACCGCACTGACGGAATTCTCATTCGAACGCGTTTACTCAGAATGTTGACTAAAGTCAAACTTAGGTTTCAAACTTAAAGTTAAAACGCCTAATCGCACCGACTCACACTGAAAACCTCGGGAGTCATACCGACCATGCTACTAGACTAAAATGACCCTTCCGAAGCTGATGGAATCGTCAGAATTGGATTTTGATGTCATCTTCTTGAACTTTTAATTGAAAATGATCGTCAAGGTTCATAAGCTCCAAAAACACTAAAACTCGCACAATAACCAAATGAACGACCAGGTGACCGAACTGTCAGTCCCAACAAGTCATAAATGACTTGGGGTCGCTACAAGAATGCTCTAAATGACACACAAAAGGCAAAATACAGAAATGACCAGGAGGGTCATTACACAAAGTGAGGGGTTGCAGAACCCCAACCCACGCCCTGCCAGTATGGGCCGTGGGTCAGTCCACGCCCCGTAGGTGGGGGTCGTGGATGGGCCTGTAAAGTTGTCTTAAGTCGGCCAAGGTAAGGAGTCTTTAGGTAATTTCCTTTTTAATTAAGTATTAAGTGGAGTAGTTTTGTATATTATTAATTCACCTATATAAGTGTTTTTAAGTCATTAACTAACCCATTCACTTCATAAAATCCCAAGACCCAAATTCATAACCAATTTTCCCCCAAATAAACTCTCTCTAGAATTCCAAGGAAGCACAAGAAAGGTGAAGCTAGGGTTAAAGAATCAAGCTTTTCTCCACAAATTCATGGTAAATCTTCAATAAGGTATGGTAGCTCTTAGTCTATGGGTAGCCTTCACCCATAGACCCCCTTCAAAACCCCCAATTTCAAAGATAGAAAATCCAAAAGTTAGGGTTTGACTTCAATCTCATGGATTCCTTTCAAATTCATTTTAAATGATTGAATTATGTTTGTTTATGGATATATTGATGATTTTATATGATTTTAAGTTCAATTCTTCAAGAATCCATGAATTCCCCTAATTTCTCAAATTGGATCTTAAAGTGTGGGTATGGATCGATGTTTGTAGAATGCTATAGAATTATGAATGTTATGAATTGATTACTTGAATCATGTTATTATCTATGCCTAATGTAGTAATTCTAGGTGTGTTGATTGAATATGTTCTATGGTACTTGAAAGACTTATGAGAATTTTGTATGATCATGATGTTTATGTACATGCCTTATGAATACTTTGAGAATAAAGTGAGTATGATTATGATGTAATTGTGGTGTTGTTGAAAGGCTATTCTCACACACACACTTATGAATGAAGTTTCTATGATTATGCTAATGATGTTGTGTTGATTGAAAGGCTATTCTCAATTATGCACTTATAAATGATAATGACATGTTGTGAAATGTTTTCTTACAATATGGGGATTCTTAGGTTAAAAGTCTATTCTCACCTATTGAATCTAGGAGCTATCTTATGAATGATGTTGAATTGAGTGTTGATACATTCTTCCATAATAATGAACTCAAGTAATAAATGTTAAGTACTCCGTGGGGAATAATGCTAAGCACCGAGTGGATATTGATATGAGATGGAAGCCCTCATGTGAGTTGAGGCGAGGTTTCTAGTAGCAATCTCTTGAGATGGATGCCCTCACATGAGTTGAGGCGGGGTATCTAGTATCAATCTCCTTATCCCATAAACTAGGTCTTTAGCTAGTGGATCCACCTAAGCTAAGTTAATGGTTCTACCTTAGGCAAGTAGGACAACCCTTTTCGGTGTGGGAGACACCGAATTCCATGATTTTCTCACATGGTCTTTGGCGGTTAAGGCTTTCCCCCACAATGAATTATTATGAACTATGGCTTCTCAAGAATGCACTACTTAGTATGGGTGGAGGTATGGGACTTAATCCATGTATTGCACAAGTAGGCTTTGTGAGTAGTCATGGTGTGTTCCTTTATGTTATAATGCTTTATGAAATGAATATGCTTATGATGATGCTACTAAGTATGTTTATATGAAGGTTAATTGTGATGAAGTATGCTTAATGTGGATCGTTGCTATGAGTTGCATTCCTTGATATGACTTAGTAAATGTGAAGTTTTCCTTGTCTAAGAATATGAACAAAGGATGAAATCAAGAATGGTAAGTATATTTATGGTGGCCTAAAAGTGGTACTTAGTATAGATGGAATTATGGGATCTTTATCTATGCATTGCACAAGTATAACTTAGGGTTACTTATGAGATGGTTCTATTATGATATGATGATCTATATGTTGAATATGCTTATGTCTTATGCTTTTACACTAATGTTCATGATGATTTACAAACTTGGCATATAGCATAGTTTTCAACCAAACTGTCCTTTTTAGTATGTTTCAAGGATTTTTATGCATGACTATCATACTTGGTGCATTTTTGTACTAACCCATATTTTCTACATTTTTCACAAAGTGTAGGTTCCGGTTCTTAAGGTGATCTTCTTGTGGTTCAAGCTTGGATCGACTATTCTCCTAGCTTGTGGTGAGTCCTCAAGATTCGAGGACGTATGAGTCATTAGTAGTTTCTTTCTAGTACTTCTATTTCGGACTATGTTGTAAGGGTTGTGTCCCTATTTGATTCAAGGATTGTATTAGATGGCTAATTGAGACAAGTTAGACTCCCGCTTGCTTTTATAAAAGACTTCAATTGTATGGATAAAGTTTTTAAATTCCGCATTATTTCTTTTATATGATGTTATGATATGCAAAGGAGCTTGTATGAGACCTTTCGGGGTTAAGTACGCCTTATCACATCTAGGGGTACTCCTGGGTCGTTACAATCCTAGAGGAGGTGGAGGTTGTAAAACCAGAGCCAATGTTGCATCAAAAGGAGTATGCGCAGGACTATGAGAGCATTGATGATACACCGATAGTTCACTGATTGCAGTTCTTGAAAGCGGTGACATCTACCCAAGTCAAGCCAACTGCGAAAATTGATTATTAAGAAAATCGTACGAGCTCACACGGTAAAGCCCTATAATATGTTCCTTCTAACAATAAATAGGGGAAGTCGGTGGTGACCATAGTTGAGGATGACTTGAAGTCTTAGTATGAATACCGGAAGAATGTGCTGATTGGTTATGTTGTTGGAGACACGTTGTATCTTCAATCACTCATGCACTATAGATCGCATGCCTGGGTTGGTCCTCCACCCTAAGTTTTTGCACATGACGATGGTTACTTCATATTTAGATTTGAATCTCCTGATGATTGTGACAAAATATTGATGGGAGGCCCTTATATGTTTCATAAAAGTCGTTTATTCTCCAGAGGTGGGTACTTGATTTCGAATTTGACCCTAATTGCTTAACGGTGCTTCCTCTATGGGTCATTTTTTCAGGATTACCAGTAGGGTATTGGTCCTAAAAAGTTTTTAAGTAAAGAAGCAAGTGTTCTGGGGCGACCTATGTATGTAGATAGAGTGACTGTAGAGCTGAACAAATCTCATATGCTCGTGTTTGATTGAAGTAGATGTTTCTCAACCTCTCTTGGACAGCACGTCTTCAGGCACGTTTCAATAGGCTATTGATTATGAATGGAGACCAAGCTTCTGTACTGAATGCTTGCAATTTGGTCACACTAAGGAGGATTGCTTGTTGAGTAATCTCAAACCTTAGAAGGACCCATTTCAAGAGGTTTCGAAAAAGAAGAAAATGAATAGAAGGAGGAAAAGGCAACCTTGACCAACTTGGATTGCTAGAGCTAAGGTCCAATCAGTATAAGGGATGGCCAATGTAGCAAGGAATGAAATGATTTGCAAGATCAACACTAGGTTATTCTGCCTAGTGTGAGACCTGGTGCCCTTAAGCCCTCACTCCGTCTTCAGGCAAACAGAGAAGCAATTACATTTTCCTTGGGGATTCATCAACCTACCCGTGGCTTGGGTTTAGCTAACGACCCAGGAATTGTTCATAACCCCCATGATTCTCACGACTTGGAATGTTAGGGGGCTAAACCAGCCCCTAAAGTAAAAGGAGTTGTTGCTCTTTTTGCATAAGAATAAGGTTGATGTTTTTTTGTTGTTTAGAAACTAGAATTAGAGAACATAAGGCACAAGATATGTTGAGGAAAATAGGAGGGTGGGAGACTTATTGTAATTATCATATGGCTCATAATGAGAGGATATGGTTGTTCTAGAAAGCCTCACATTCAATTGCAGATAATGAGGGTGGTTGAACAATGTATACACTATTATGTGGAGGAAGTGGGTACATATTTTAGCATTGACTATACAATTGTCTATGCAAAAAAAAACCACAATAGAGGAATAGTTTATTAAATGATTTGTGCGATATCCAACAAACTGTTTAGGGTGCCTGGTTATTGAGTGGAGATTTCAACATTATCCTATCGAATGAGAATAGGTTGGGAACCCATGTCACACAAGCTGAAACTCAGGACCTCTGGAGTTGCCTTTATACAATCCAACTCACATCTTTAAAGCATGCTGGATAGTACTATACATTTTGTAATAACCAAGACCAGTAGAATCGAGTATATTCCAAGATTGATTGGGCTCTTGGGAATCTCAAATGGATCCAAGATTATGGACATGTCGAGGCTGATTTTCTCAATCCTGGAGTATCAGATCACTTTCCAATCTACATACAACATGAACTCAGAGTGTCTTTGCATCCTAAGCCTTATAGGTTATTCAAGATGGTGATGGAACATCCAGATTTTGGAAGTGTTTTGGCTGAGGTATGGACCAGACCATGTCATGGCACAAAACAATTCCAACCGAGTCAAAAACTTAAGCTATTAAAAACTAGCCTGAAGAACATCAATACATATGTGGCATACTCCCAAAGATTAGCCCATACGAGACAGAGATTAGCGCTTATTAATGATCAGTAGACCTTTGGACCAGGTACTTATTGAAGATGAGAAATAGGCCCTTCTCCAGAATCAGAAATGGAATGGTGTAGAGGAACATGTCCTTTGACAGAAAACCCAGAGCTTCCTGAATATAATGTGGGGATGCTAACTCAGCGTATTTCCATGCTCAATGAAAAATTCGAGCAAGTAGAAATGCCATAACTAGCAGACTCTGACATCAAACTCATTGACCCGGTACAAATGGAACATGAATTTATAACTTTCTTTAAGAATCTCATGGGTGCTAAAATTGATTTGATGCCTTATCTGGATTCCCCACTGACACAGAGATGGAAGTGCTTGACTTACCAACATAAAGGTAAGCTGATCACTAATGTTACAGACAAGGAGATCAAAGATGCAGTCTATGCCATGCCACATGAAAAGGCCCAGGAGTGGATGGTTTCCCAGTGGAGCTTTTCACCACCAACTGGACTATTGTTGAGGAAGGGCTCAATCTAGCTGTTAAAGAGTTCTTCAATTTTGGTAAAATGCTCAAGTCTTTCAGTTGTAGTGCTGTCATCACACTTATTCCTAAAGTTGCCCTCCCCCTCAAAAGTGAAGGATTATATGCCCATTGCATGTTGCACAACAATGTATAAAGTTATAATTAAGATCTTAACACACAGAGTCAAAGAGTTTATTAGTGACATTGTGAGTCCTTCACAAATAACCATTATTGAAGGGAGAAGCATCCTAGACAATGTGTTATTCGGCCATGAAGTTTTGAAGTGGTATGCTAGGAAGAGACTCTCACCTAGATGTGTCATGAAGGTGGATTTGAGGAAGGATTATGACTCTATTGAATGGTGTTTCGTAAGGAGTATTCTGGTAGAGCTATGTTTCCCTTATAAATTCATTCAATGGGTTATGAAGTGTGTCACCTCGGTCGCATACTCTTTGTTGATGAATGGGGGGCTTAATGAACCATTCAAGAAGAGGAGAGGGATTAGACAAGGGGACCCCATGTCCTCTAATCTCTTTGTCATTGCTATGGAGTACCTTCAAAGAGAGTTGAATCAAGTGCTTATCTATCGTCAATTCCAATTCCACCCCAGGTGCAAAAAGCTAGGTATGGTACATATATGCTTAGTTGATGACCTTCTCATGTTCTGTAAAGCTGACATTACAACTATAAAGTTACTTCATGCTGCCTTTGTCAAGTTTTCGAGTGTTTCAGCACTCCAAGCCAACATTGAGAAGAGTTTTATCTATATTTTCGGGGTTAAACAGACTATTCTTTGGGATTTTGTGAAGGGACCCTAACTTTTAAACATTTGGGTGTCCATACTCTCCTCCAAAAAGCTTACCACTAATCAGTGTCAGCCTCTTGTGGAAAAAATCATTGAAAAAATGAAATGTTGGTCAGCCAAGCTACTTTGATATGCTGGTAGGTTGCAATTGATAGAATCTATTGTATTTAGCAAACTTATTGGGCACAAGTTTTTCTTCTCCCCAAAAAGATAATGAATAATGTGGAGAGCCTCTGTAGGTCTTTTTTGTGGACTGGAAAAGAAACTATATCTAGGAGGTCACTAGTTTCATAGGAAAAGATATGTATGCCTGAGGTAGCTGGGGTTTGCCCAGGTGGAACAAAGCAGCAATTGTAAAACACTTATGGGCCTTTTAATGAGAAGAAAGATTGCCTCTGGATCTAATGGATTCGCATTTACTATATGAAGAATAGTTCCCTGGAAGATTGTCCTATCCCTGGTAATGCAACATGGGTTATACGAAATATCTTTGGTCTGAGGCAGATTATAATGCAAGCTCTAGTACTGCAGGGCAACCTACACGAGAGACTATCTACTATAGAACACAAGGGTAGGTTCTCTATTAAGAGGTTGTATCTAACACTAACGCCACAATATCCTAGAGTGTATTGGAAGAGCCTTGCTTTGAATCTAAGTAGTCACCCAGGTTCAGATTCATCTTATGGTTGACCTGCTGGAAAAGGTTGTCTACTACTAAAAGATTGCTTAAAATTGGAATACAAGTCTCTTTAGTATGTGTTTTGCAACCTGACCGATTAAACAATGTCACACTTGTTTTTTGAATGTTGTGTGACAAAACTCATGTGGCAACGAATGTTAAATTGGATGGGTATCCAAAGAATAGTGGGGGACTGGCAAACTAAATCCCAATGGATGTCTGAGTGGGGCAAGAAGGAGTGTCATCCTTTGTTGTGTGTTTGCTATGACTGTCTATATCATTTGGAGGGAGAGGAACATGATCAGATTTCTGGTTGACCTCTATAATATGGACAGACTTAGTAAGGAGATTGCTATTCATGTACATACCAGAGGTTAGAGAGAGAAGAAGTCGCATTCAGTACTACTCTAGTTGCAAATATGGCCTTCGTGATGTTTATATATTGCAATGCCGATTGGCAGATCCTTTGGAGCGGCAAGCTAATTTTCATAGTTGTTAACTAGTTTTAGTAGTTCGTTTCTTTGTATCGTACTACCTTTTTAAAGTTTTGTTTTCTAGTTGTTGCCAATTAGATTGTAGGAAACTGATTATGTAGTCGTCTAATTCTAAGAGACAGGGGCTCGACTCTGGTTTTGTTACTATAACTTTGGTAACAAAATTGTTCAGTTAAAAAAAAAAAAAAACTATGCAAATAGTAATTTTGGAGTACCAAATTTTTATTTTTTATATGTACTATGTAATTTTCTTGAGGAAATTTTAGTGAACCACTCGCCATCGTCTAAACTTGTGAATGAAGAATTGAATGTGTCTCCTCCTCAGAAAAAAGAAGAAGTACGTTTTAGGTTTCAAAATGAAAGAGATGTGTGTTCTAATTAGATGGGTAATTGGATAATGGGGTGGATTAAATAAAGAGGTGAAGGTGGGGTTTTAATTTCAACAAATAAAAATCTGTCACGTAATAAAATTAATTTAATAAAACTCAATTAGTTTTAAAGATAAGAGTGGATCAAAAAGGTAGAGTGATGGATATTTTAAATCAAGTAGATAAATGAGTGATATATTTAAAAAAAATTGAATAGTCCAAACGTATTTTTAACCCTTTATAGTTAAAAATAAGATTTTCTTATAAAATTATACATAATCATAAAATAAAAACAATAATAATTTTGGTCCCTCTCTAATCAACATAACAGATTTTATTTTTCATTCCTCATTTAAAAATATTGAGAAAAATAGTAATCCTAAATTCTCGTTCGCATTTTTGAATGCCTTCATCTTCTTGTAGCAAAAACGTAGTGAAATGGGCTCAACAACCCTAATCCAATTCCCAATTTTCTCACCACCAGCTCCACCACATAGCCACCGTCCGGCGACAGAAATCCGCTTCTCACGGTGGAACAATGCCAACGCCGAAAAATTCATCCGCCATGAACGAACTCAGAAGAAAATCGAAGATGAAATCCGCTTCCATAAGCGCTTCGATTCTGTCCAAAACATTGCCAATAATTACAACCCTGCCCCTCCATCACCAATCACTGAAAAAACCTTCAAATCCGTTGGCACTCCTTCAACTCCTTCTTCACCTTCCATCCCTGGGAAAAAGTCCAAGTATTCCAGAAATTTCCAGAACAACCCTCGTCAAATACACCCTGCATTTAAACCTTTAGTTAGAACCCGCAAGATTCCACATGAAACCCCTGATGAAACAGCAGGAAAATCAGCTATTGATATCAAAGTTGATGAAAATGGGGTCTGTTATGAATTTCCAGAAGCCCCCTTTGTATATCAATATAGTTATACTGAAACACCAAAGTTGAAGCCTAATAAGTTGCGTGAACCGTTAGTTTCACCATTTGGACCGGAGTCAATGCAGAGGCCATGGACAGGTCGGAAACCATTGCCACCAAGCAAGAAGAAGCGTCCAGAATTTGATTCATTCCAGCTGCCTCCTCCCCATAAGAAAGGGGTCAAGCCGGTTCAGGCTCCTGGACCATTCTTGGCAGGTTCTGGGCCGAAGTACGTTAAATCTAGAGAAGAGGTATTGGGAGAGCCATTGACAAAGGAGGAGATGATGGAGCTTATAAATAGTTGTAAGAAAACAACACGGCAAATGAATATAGGTAAATTGCATTATTTTTAGACTTGGAAGATTGTGTTTTACTGTGAATTTGTTGTAAAATGTGAATTCTCTACTTCTACAAAAGTAGAAACTTTTCGAGCTTGAAGGGCTAGTTTAATCTTTTTGCAACGTATAACATTTGGCACATATAATATCATTGAAGGATTTGTCCCTTAATCCCAGCCGTCACCCATTTCATTCTGATACTGAATAGAGCAGAATGGATGCATCGATGCATATACTAATTCTAATGTTTCTTTTAACTGAGTGGTTCAACATCTTGTTTTGGAAACATGCAATCACGCGGAACACGTTTCATTCTTACTTTCTTAATCCCCTTGATTAGTTCCTAGTATATGCAAGTTCTTTTAGGTTTGCAAAGCCTAATTGTTGTTGGCAGGTTGTACTCGCATAGATGCCTAATTCATTTACTTATTTTTTCTGTTTTCTTGTTTCTATGGGATTGATTAATTGAGGAGAAGGAGAAGAAAGGAGGGAGTTTGGGAGGTGGGTGTTGTGGGGTGTGTTCTGATGTATATATATAACTATATCACGATGATTTGATTCATTCTTGGAAACGTTTACCCCGGACTCAATGTGAATAACTCAATTCTCATTAAAAGGCTTCTTCTGACTGAAGGTTTTCTCTTTTCTTAATTTCAGTTCATTAGTGATGGTAGTTGGATTTACATTAAGGTATTAATGGTCCTTATAAAGTTTATAAAAAGCTCTTTATCGATTCACTCTTCTCGATTCATGTAAAAAAGAATTTGCTGACACTGAATTTTGTTCTCTTTGACTCTCAATACATTTTCTGTTTCCAGGACGAGATGGCTTAACACATAACATGTTAGAGAACATCCATGCACATTGGAAGCGAAAAAGGATGTGCAAGATAAAATGCAAGGGGGTGTGTACTGTGGACATGGACAATGTCTGTGAAAAGTTAGAGGTTGGTAGTGTTTATATATTTTACCCTTTACAAGATGTTGCAACTGTTCTGTTTCTTTGGAATATTATCACTCCCAGTGAATCTAGGTCTTTGCAGGTTCTAATCTCATTGTAAATTACTTTATTCCAAGCACTGGTAATTGCCCTGTCAAGTTGAAGCTTGAGGCACAGAATCAGATATGTTATTTTCATTTTCTTTGATAAATCTGCACATTTTTTTAGAAGGTTACAATTTATATTAGATGCACAAAGGCTATGCTGACCATAATTATATATAGAGAGAACCTAAAGTATACACAAAATTTCTATCATCCTTCAGAGAACCTAGAGCATCTATTATAGTTTCAGAGGCCTGTGAGTATTCATGTTTACACCAAAAATGAAATTGCGTTAGACATTTCATCTTTATCTTCTGAATTGTGTTTGCATTATCTTCAAAGTATCTTGAGTTCCTTTCTTTTCAAACAGTCCACCATATGCAAGCAGGGTTCAAATCCAAGTATTCTTTTGAGCTGCAGGTGTTCTCCCCTTGTTCTAGCATGACAACATATCTTTAGTGCTATTTGGCATGACCCAATGTGTCCCTGTTAATGCTAGGAAAATATTCCAGACCTAGACAGTCACTGTACAGTGAAGGAACAAATCACTGATAGTTTCAGCCTCTCTACCACATAGGTGACATCCAGAACATAGTTGTACTTCCCTCTTCATTAGATTGTCCTCAGTTAAGAAGGCATTCCTAGATACCAACCAAACAAAAGAAGACACTTTGTAGGGTACTTTCACTTCCCAAATATGTTTCTAGGACCAAAAATCAGTCATAGTATTGGTTGGATTTATCACATCTGAAAGGAAACTTTGACAGAAAATCTACCTGAGCTGTGACCGAACCACCATATCTTATCATCATTCTGACTAAGAGGGTGTTTGGATTGACTTAAAAGTTGGTCAAACCTACTTTTAAGTCGGTTTTTGACTTCTGGAAGTGTTTGGCAAATATAAAAAATAACTTAAAATAAGTTACGAAGTGTTTGGCAAGGTAAAAAATGACTTAAAATAAGTCAGAAACCAAAAATAGGTCTCCCCCTACTTTTTATTTTTTGACTTAAAAGTCATTTCAGTTTAACTTTTTATTTTTGACTTAAAAGCTACTTTGTTAAGCCAATCCAAACGGGCACTAAAACCTGTGAACTGATTGAGTGTATTGTAGAATTCAGAAAATCTATTGATTTCCCAGTCATTTAGGAATCTTATACACCTAAGGTTCCATTCTTGAGCTGATCAGACTTTATAGATAGTAGCCTTCTGTTGCCAATTTATTGAGAAAAAATCAGGAAACCTTGTCTTCAGAGGCCCTGTCCCAACCAGTTGTCTTCCCCAAAAGGAGTGTTCTGCCAACTGCCCACTCTATAGCTGATATTGTCATTGAATATTTGGCAGATAATTTTGATCGACTTCCAAACATTTACACCATATGTAGTGGAAATTACCTTTGTTTTCCAATGCCCTTCCTCCCCGTAAGTGTCTTTCATTACCATCCTTCTTAAAGATTGTTCTTCATTTATATATCTCTGGCTTTGTCTCCTCAGGTTCTTTATCCCCATGCCTCCCTGCTTCTTGCTAAGTGTGACAGTTTTTCATTTACCAAATGAACTCTTTTTTCCTTTATACCTTGCCATAGAAAGTTTCTCCTTAGGGCATCCATTCTCCTTTCTATTTTGGTGGTATAGGAAACAGCGACATTGTATCATCCAATACACTATTAATGAGCACTAGCCTGCCTTAAAGAGAGGCATTGACTTTTCCTCCTAAAGTGAAGAATCTGTACTTCTTGCTGAAGAAGTTCTCCTAACAAGAAGATACACCTGCCATTCTAACTGTTCCTTTTTTTTTTTGAAAGGGAACCGTTCTAACTATTTCTCTCATTGAAGGCTAAATAGAATTTCCGTCAATACTAAAGTTGATCATTTATCTTGTTTTTCTCTAGTACAAGCTATTCTTTTTCTTACAGGCGCCTCGCCTAGTTATTTGACATGATTTAAATTTTGGTATCCTATATGTACAGGAGAAGACAGGTGGGAAAATTATCTATCATAAAGGTGGTTTGATATACCTTTTCCGTGGTCGAAACTACAACTACAAGACTCGGCCACGCTTTCCTCTCATGTTATGGCGGCCTGTAACTCCTGTCTACCCAAGGTTGGTTCAACGAGTTCCAGAGGGTCTGACTTTAGAGGAAGCAACTTTAATGCGCAAAAAAGGACGCAATCTGATACCTATCTGCAAGCTTGGTCTGTTTTCCATTTATTTTTCCTATGCATGGTTTACTCAACAAGAAATCTCTCTAATAATAAGTCTTGAATGTTTTGCAGCAAAAAATGGGGTGTATTGTGACCTTGTAAAGAATGTCAGAGAAGCATTTGAAGCTTGTGAATTGGTGTCTATAAATTGTCAAGGATTGAACCCAAGCGACTATAGGAAGATAGGTGCCAAGCTTAAGGTAAAGTGATTCCCAGTACCAGTGGTAAATGCTTTAGTATACACAATTATTTTTGGGAAAGAAAAAAGAAGTGCAAGAAATTATGACCTCATTACTGTAAGTTGCTTTTTCTTAACTGTAGGATCTTGTCCCATGTGTGTTAATCTCTTTTGAGGAAGAGCACATACTCATGTGGAGAGGACGGGATTGGGTATCCTCTCTACCTGAAGACAGAGACAATGATTCTGATAAAGCTGCTAACACTAACCGATCCTTTGAAGTCCAAGTGGTTGCATCTACTTCTGGAAGTCCACGCTTACCAATTACAGAAATGAATACTTGCAATCTCAGTGCTAACACTTTTCCTCAGGGTGAGGAAGATGTAGAGTATGTTAGAAGGGATGGAACGAAGGAAGATAGGTCGGAGGATCACTATCTGGAATCTTCCAATAAGGTTCCTTTAGATGTTTGTTCTGTTACAACGACAGGGATAAGAGAAAGCGAAATCCCTCTGGTGTATGCAGGAGATACAGGTGACAATTCTAGAATTCTGAGTGACTGCCCTGAATGCAAAACAAGGTTGGATGATTCAGTGGTGGATACAGAAAATGAGTTGGAGAGCGCTTCAGATGATGTAGAAAACTTTGATTCCTCATCTTTGGTTCCCTTGACTGGTTACAAGGTGCATTCTCTAACGGTAGATACAAACCAAAACTGTCAGCTGGTAAGCTCAATCACGCCATGTACGGAAGGAATTTTACTACTTTGGAAGCAGGCTATTGAAAGTGGGAGTGCAGTTCTATTAGATGATTCTAGTATCGATGCTGACATTGTCTATCAAAGGGCTGTTGCTCTCTCTACATCTGCCCCACCTGGACCAGTTTTTCAGCATCAACCTAAGAAAGTGTCAGTTCAAAGACGTGGGGAAGAGGAAATTGGTGATTTGGAGGTAGGATGCACCAAATTAGATACTCCAGCTTCTTCGAGAAAAGAAACTGCTGTTTCAGGTAGAAAGGTCAATTCGACAACGAGTACGAGAAAGGAGAAGTTAAAGGGTATTCGAGAAGATTATCTGAATGTAGTACCAAAAGGAAGCTTAGGAGTAGACGAGCTTGCAAAATTACTAGCATAGCTTTATGAATGAAAAACAATATTTCAACCATCAAGTCAATTATTCTTTTCTATAATGTCGATGTGTCATGGTATGTTTTCCTGTAATTTATCTGTATACGTCAATGTACTTCTTTCCTTTTTGTTCTTTTATTCATGTTGGTTCTCTTTAAGTATTTCTGCGATTTGAGTAAGACTCACATGCTAATAAATGATATTTGGAGAGCATATTGAAAAACATGAAGAGATGTTCATATAGTTTTCATTCATAAAGGAATCCATTGTGTGTTTACACTAGTAGTAGTATAATCTTTGAAGAATGTCCACTTCATTCACTCATGGAACAAATGCCTATCTCCATTCTCTGGAATCCATGTTCTCTTAGATTGGTGGTAGAGACTTTGCGTCCAAACCACGTTCATTCTCTTCTGGGGTGCAGTATCTTTTCCAGAACCAATGATTTTGCCAAAGCAAGTATATTTCCTCTATGGGAACCTGCTTTGTCTCAGGCAAGAGGAAGAAGATGAAGCAGCTCATGATGAATATCAAGCCCGCGAACAGCAGAAAAATTCCATATTTGAGGTGACAGAGAGACACAAGGAAGCATTGTGCAATGAGGGCTGTGAAGATCATATTGACACAGACCACCATGCTCTGTCCTGCAGATCTTGTTTCCAGGGGAAATAGTTCACTTGGTACCAGCCAACCTAAGGGACCCCAAGACCTTCCATATGCGACGACAAATATGCAGATTATGACTACAAGGAAGATGCCAATTCCTTTAGGGAGTTCTTCACCTTCTCCAAACTTCAAAGCTAGAGTAACCGCAACTGCTACCTGTGAAACAAACTTTCAGTCAAGTATATGCTATAACGAATGCCTTGTTAGGAAGAATTTGAAAGCAGAAAATTACCAAGACACATATCATTTCAACTCCAGCTTCCAGAAAGAAAGCTCTTCTTCCAAACTTGTCAACAAAAGCCATTGATATGAATGTAGCTAGAACAAGTGCACCACTGGTTATAGCAGATGAATACAATGATGCTCCTGAGCCAAATCCTAAGCTCTGAAATATGACAGGGGCGTAGAAAAGAATGGAGTTCATGCCGGTAAGCTGTTGGAATGCTGGGATCCCCAAAGCTGCTATTACCAATTGGGGACGGTTCTTCCTCTTGAGGAGATTCCTGAATGGATCTTTTATGGCTCTCGCAGCATCACTTGCATCTTTAAGATCAGCAAACTCTGCATCAACTTTTGTGGTACCTCTAATTTTCTCTAATACTTGTCTTGCTTCCTGTAATTTACCCTGTTCTACGAGACTGTTTGGGGTTTCAGGAAGAAAAAGCCCACCAATAAACATAACTGTAGCAGGAACTGTGGCTAAGCCAAGTGATAATCTCCATCCCCATGGATGAATTTTATCAGTTGCATAATTGATAAAGTTGGCTATCAATATCCCCAAGCAAGTTGTGAGTTGAAACAGTTGGTTAACTGCTCCTCGAACTTTTGCAGGTGCCATTTCTGAGAGATACAGAGGGACTGCCTGAAGAAGAACTTAATCCGTCAGCAAGTTGTAATGTCCTTGTACATAGAGATCAAAAATTGACTTACCTGATTGCCAAATCCAATGCCAACTCCAAGAAGACATCTACCAACAATCAGCATTGCAATGTTCTTTGCAAAAGCATTAAGTATTGCACCAAGAAAAAAACTGACTGCTCCACAAAGTATACTGGCTCGACGCCCTTTGTTGCGGGTAACATGTGAAGCACCAAATGTTGAAACAAGCGCAGCAAAGTACAAAGAGGAAGTAAACAGGGTGAGTATCTGATTGTCATATTTACAGTAATCAGTTTCTTTGAGATGTGCATGCTTCCTTCTGTACACTTTGGGGAAAAACTCTTTCAAGAAATCATCCATGGAAGTCACCCCACCTTAAAAACCACAAATTAGAATCAGAATTTTTCTTTCTACTATTAAAAGTGTTTTTGATGCGTATCTGACTACCTTTATGCTTATTGATTCATAAAACAAAACAAACACAAAGGATAAAGGGTTCAATTTACTGATATATCTACAAGCATTTGTATTTTTTAAAGAGGAGGATCTATCTAGTGACAAATTTAGATGTATTCGAACAATGGTACAGATCAGAAAGAGAAAAAAAAAAGAAAAAAAAGAGATGGTTTTTGATTAATACTGACCAGAAACACCAAGATCGTAGCCAAAAAGAGATCCTCCCATTGCTGCAACCACACAAGCAAAAATAAAATAGCCAGTTATCTTATACTCATACAGATGAGCTCTTTTTCCACCTTTATCATCACTAAATCCCCCACCAGCCATACTTTTCTTCTTCTCTGTCTGATTTTCACAAATGTAGTATTCCTATTTATGCATATCTTTACTTCATCCACTTGCACTCTTTTAGTCAAAGTGTTTACTACTGCCTCTATTTCAATTGTCACAAAAGAAAATATATATATATTTTTTAAAAATAGATCAAGACAATTAAAAACGAATAAAATATTAATTAATGTTAGGAAAGTAAATAAATGGCTGGTTATGTACGTTGCTCTCTTTATTTTCTATGGCAAGTTGGTATTGCTTTGATCTCCTACCATTTTTGTCTATAGCGTTGACCCAACTGTCCTAACAATAGAAAATTGCTGGCAGTCTTAACGGACTACATAGTATATAGTATATACTAACCTTCTTTTTTGTTTCCTTTTTCCCTGTCCGGTACCATATTGAAATTCAATTAAATTTGAATTCACATAAAAAAAAATTATATTGGAGATAAAATACTCCCTAACAAAAGCAACTTCATATTCAAGGGGTCATAGTCATACTAACCTTCACTTATTATTCACATGTAATGACGCTTCTGTGAATGTGACATGTTTGAAAATTTATTACTTTACTCAAAATTCTGAGATACCTAACCTTTCTCTGCAAATCATTTTACATCTATTCATATGTTGAGAGCGAAATTTTAATTAGATGTCTGAAATCTAATCAAATGTCATATATATTTATTTATTTATTTTTTTATTTTTACACTTTTTAGATGTAAATTATTATTTCACTTTTTTATAAGTGACTTTTTTTCTAGTAAATTATTAGTTTTAGGTAAATTTTTATCAATGCAACGTTGAAAATTATCCTTTCTAAGACAATCGTTATATGAATTGTAGACATAATTTTGTAAGTAATAAGTTGACAAATTTTAAATAAAGATAAGAATTAGAATTATAGAATCTAATTCAAGAAGTTGATTTCTTGGTCCACACTTTAATATGTTTGTTGTAATGCTTGGAAATTTAAGACGATATAAGGATAGTATTCGTACTTCACTTTGTTTAATACTTTTGGTCTATTGATTCATATTTTTGACAGACTATTATTTTAACTAATCAAAATTTTGAAGAAGGAAAATACAAAGAGAGTTAAAAAAAAATAGGAATATTAGCAAAAAGAATGTAAGGATACAAAATAATATATATATATATATATATATATATATATTCTTATTTCTTTTATTTAAATGGAATTAAAGAGAGAAAAAAATATTTTTTTAAAAAAAACATTATTTATTGAATTACTCTGTCAATGAACTTTGAAAGAATATTCCATAACTTCTGTCCAAAATGAAAGAAAAAATGTTCTTTAAGTTATCAAAAGTATCATGTGGTATTCATAAAAATATTCATTGCTAGTTGCTAGTAATAGACATAATTATTCAGATAAATATAACTTTTGTTAGGTAGATCGTTATATTTTTTAATACAGAGTTTAGTAGTGTAATGTACGTACCTATGACTTTTGAGTAAAAATGAAAAAGCTGTTAGTATTAATTAATGGAGAGTCAGTTGATGGTTGTATTGATGATACCGTAGATAATGAAATCTCCTAATCAAAAAGTCAACAAGGTTACCCTTATCTTATCCAATGTACACCACAAATAGACAAGGTTTCATGATATTTTTTATTCGAAATATGGTACAATTGAAGTTATAATATAGAGGGTGTTTGGATTGACTTAAAAGTTGGTCAAATCTAATTTTAAGTCAGTTTTTGACTTTTGGAAGTGTTAGACAAATAAAAAAAATAACTTAAAATAAGTCAAAAATAACTTAAAATAAGTTAGGAAGTGTTTAGCAAGGTCAAAAATGACTTAAAATAAGTTTAAAATAATTTAAAATAAGTCAAAAATCAAAAGTAGGTCTCTCCCTAATTTTTATTTTTCGACTTAAAAATTATTTCATTTTGACTCTTTATTTTTTACTTAAAAATTATTTTTTAAGACATCCAAACGGGTGTGTTTTAGGGAAAGAAAAAGTTGTTTTTTCAAAATTGATTTCAACTCTATAGGAAAAAATCAAACTTTTTGAAAAAGTCGGCATTTAATTTTTAAATTAAAATCAAAAAACTTTTAAATAATTCCAAAAAGATTTAAAATAGAAAAATCTTTTGAAATTTCAAAGGGTAAAAGGTTCTTATTTCCATATTAAGAAGGTTTTACACACTTGAAATGTCCGCTAACATGCGGTTAACCGACGATTTGAGAACTTTATTTGATTCTTTTAGGGAAAATGCTTAAAAAGTAAATAAAGAATATTAAAACATTATTTGAAAAAAGAAATAAACTTAAAACACTTTAAGTAAATTGAGAGTGATTAAGACTTGACAAAATATGATTATGTTTGAACAACACTTGAATCATTTTGAAAAGATAATAACTTAAATCAAAACAAGTAAAAAATTTAGACCAAAACATTTGAATAAATAAATACAAGAGTTGATTAAATTTTTTAATTAAATGAACCCACACAAAAGAAAGTAATTTTTTTAGGAATCTCATAATGTAAAGAGCAAATTACATCATATTTCTATCTTTTTTCAATTTATAAGTCTCTTCAACTTTGTGTCGTTTGTGATGCAGCGGAACCATGGCAATTAGGATCTCAAGACGCAGCAACACCTATAATGCAAGGAATAACAGACTTAGATCACGATATCCGGATGCATCTCATTCATCCGGATACATAACAGTTGATACATTAGACAACTTGTCTGTTGAGATTCAAAAGGAAATTAAAGCATAAAAATAAATGTTCGTTCCCCAAATCATACAAATTAAATTGATGACAATCTCTCTCAAATTGTAACTTTAAACAATTCAAATTTCAAATTTCCTTCTCTCAATTTTGTCTCAAATCGTAAGTGATTCAAAAAAGTCGAAAACAGTAGCTATGTATCAGATACATTTAGTATAAATTTAAATTTATGTATCATGCCTAAAAAGTTAGTGTTTGATACATTACTATTTATGTATCTTATTTTGTTTGAGAATACCGTATTTTATAAAAGATACATCATACATGTAATTGTTTTCAATAGCATTTTTTTGTGTATGATACATAAAAACAGTGATGAGTTCATCCAAACGGATTTGTTATAAAAGCATTAGTGTTTAGGTATCAACAATAATACTTGATAATGTCTACAGATACATAACCTTCTGGTTGAATAAGTTTGGATGTATGTATCTGGTAGTAAAAGATAACGAAATTTGTAATAATTATGTACCAAGTACATAACTATGAACATGATATGTACTAATTTGTGTTTTAATAAATTAAGGTTATGTATCAAAACTAATATTTGAACACGATACATTGTGCATGATGAAATTGTAATGTATCATAATGTTGAAACGAATGCATTATACATTAATTAAGAAACAAAAACAACTAGATACATTAAAAATCTGAACTCATATGTATAAGAAAAAGATGAACAAGAAAATATCGAAAAGAAATCAAACAATCTGATAAAGCAAAAAAAAAATGATGAAGAAATCCTTCTACACTTTCTCCTTTGCTCTGTATCAACTCCCACAATTTTTTTCCACTTTCAACAATGGTGTCACCCATAGATCTCGATCTAAAGCCTGTACCGGAGCCCCCAACAACTCAACCTTTCCCCCTCTTTTTTTGGGCGTTCTTCTACGATCGATTTTAAAGTCGAAGATGCATTCTTTTTCGACTATTTGGGTAATCAATATTATGTGAGGTTAACTGAGTAATCCCAATACTAAAAGAATGAGCATCATCCATATTTATAAATACGTTAAAGATGAAAATTAAAAAAAATAGAACAAAAAACGATGAACTGTAAGTTAGAGAAGAAGAAAAACTACTTATTGAGGAAGTTGAAATCGATTGACTGGAGAAAGAAAAAAATTGAAATTCAAAATTGTAATGAAGGAAGTAACTGTTGTGATTGAGGGAGTGAAAATTGGAAGAAATTGAAGGAGTGAAAATTGGAAGAAATTGAAGGAGTGAAAATAGGAAGAGAGAAACGTGTATTTGAGAGTTAGAAGTTATGTATCCGTATGAGTGGGGTTTTGGAGGAAAAACATGAATTTTTGTAATATTTTAAATGATAGAGAATAATAGAAAATACGGTAAATAAGGGTGTGTAGATTGATAATTTTTCCCAAAAGAAATTAGTTCTTCTTTTAGAAAATTAATTAAGTTAAACTAAAATTAGAACATTCAAACAAAATAAAGCTAAAATATCAAAAGAGGACTACTTTATGCCCAAAAGTCAGGTTTTGTTTACCTGACTGACTTTGGGCCTTCAACTACTGATCATCTTGGGCTTTGGCCTATTTTAGTCCCTATATCATTGTGAATACAATATTGTATATCCAATCTATACTGATGCATATAACTTAATTCTTGGCTCCCGAGACCTGTAATTTAGCTTCCCTTTCATATGTAAATCAGCTTTCAATCCTTGAAAAACACTCAAGGATGACTCGAATAGAGGTGTTGGGTCTGACGCATCCCGAGATGCAAAGTAAAATATGGACTCAATTCGATGCATTAAAAAAAAGGAAGGGATTAGCATATATATAAATGACGCTTTGGTTGATTATGTTGTAATTTTTAACCATATCACGAGAAGAGAAAGGGATTCAACACTAATAGCAAAATTTGTATAAAGAGAAAAGCAAAGACAATATCTAGAGGACTTTTTTTTATAAGGAAAAATAAAGCATTTCATTAAAACTTAAAGGGAGGAATTATCATATATATGTATTGAATGGAATTAATACTTAGCTTGCACAGAAGGTATCAATTATGATATTATAATTTTTAACCATATCATGAGAAGAGAAAGGGATTCAACACTTGTAGCAAAATTTGTATAAAGAACAAAGCAAAGACTATCTAGAGGACTTTCTTTGTAAGGGAGTACATGGAGTAGTGGCCGGTGGCCATCACAGACCCACAGGGTCTAAGTTACACAAAAAAAAGTAGTTACTGATATTGGTAAATCTACGCTAGTTAAAAGGATTTCGACAGCTTGAAGGAAAAATTGCAGCTAGTACGAGTCTTTTAGTAGCTTGAGCCCGTTGGTTAGCTGCATGCAAGTGAAGTTTGAACAAGAGGAGGTGCATGGAGATCGATGTCCTACAAGAAGTTGCAAGTTAAAGCTGATTTAGCAAGCCTGTCTGCGATGTTATTTACTTTCATGTACAAGTGCACTTAGTGAGTTGATGGAGCATCCACCTGCAATCATGTATAATGTGAGAATATGATAAAATGAGAGAGACAATCACTTGAGTAGCATCGAGCTCAATGATTAAAGGTTGTAAATTGTTCAGTAAGGCAAGTTTAAGGCCATTGTAGAGCCTATAAACTGTCAGTATCACAAATGGAGTGTGTGAAACCCAGAACCCAGTTTCCCACATGATCGCGAATAATATGTTTTAAGCTTGTATTTGTAACTTAATTGTGCTTTTCCATGTATGATAATAATATGTTTATGAATATTTCTTTGAGATTTTACTTAGCACCGAGAGGATATTGAGATGGAAGCTCTCCCATTAGGAGAGTCCGAGTCTCTAATAGAAATCTCATTGTCCCTAACTAAGTGCCCCTGTAGGATTGTCTTATCTTAAGTAACATAGATAGTGGATCCACGTAAGCAAGAAGTTAAGGTCCTTACCTTAGAAATTAAAGACATTTCTTTTCGGTATAGGAGCAAGACACCAGATTCCACGTTATAGCTCACGTGGTCTATGTCAATTATTAGTAAATATCCCACAAAATGAACTAAGTTGTCTTCAAAGATTTAATGGAGCTTTTCTTATGAATTTGAGATGCATTGACCATGTTCGTGATTTATTATGCCTCTTAAAAAATATTTTACTATGTTTAGCTTGGTCATGCATATCATGTTTTCGGTTATGTCCCCTTATGATCATGTTTTATGTTTCCATGCATATCCTTCATACTTAGGACATTCCATGTACTAATGCATACTTGTGCCTACATTGTTTCACTAATGTAGGGTGAGACACTTCCTCTCCTGCCACTCATGGCTAGTAAAGATATGAAGACTTGGTGAGTCCACATATTTCGAGGATCATGCCACCTTTATTGCTTTCATATTTCTTTACATTTCGGATGTTGTACGTGCTATACGGGTTACATCCCGACCACTTCTTTTGATGTACTAGATGACTTATCAAGACTATGATAGACTTCCGCTTTAATGTCAAACTCTTTTATTCGTATGAGATTTCCTATTTTTGTCTATTATACTGTGTATATATGTGTCAAGTAGCTTGTGTAGGGCCTCTCAGGATCTTATACACCATGTCACTACCATGTCACTTCTAGGGTGTACCTTGGATCATGACAGTAAAATCATTCATGGAGAGAAAACCTTACTTCAATTAAACCCATGGAAGAATCATGAAAACCATAGAAATTTGGATATAGAAATCATAAGAGAGATTTTAGGTGTCTTTTGGGACTCACTGGGTGGAGAGGACCCATTGATGAATTTTCCTCATGCCTTGATGAACCCTAGTCTTGAACTTGGAAGAGGAGACGTAAAGCTTGAAGAAATCCTAAATCACCTTTAAAGAATCCTTGAGAAGAAGACTTGAGAGCTTTTGGGGTTTGAGAGTCAATGGGGCAGGTTTTGGCCTTAGAAACAGTTATAGGTCTTAGGAATAGTCTAGAAACGACGTAGTTTATAGATTAAAAATGTAGGAGAAGACCTAAATAACCCTAAGAAAATTTTGTCGCAACATTTCTACAACTCCATGTACGGTCCGTACTCCCTTCTACGGACTGTAATAGTCATCCATAAAACAAGTGCTGAAATCCAACTTTTTGAATAAAAACCACAGGCCAAGGTCTATGGTTCGTCATCTCTTTTACGGCCTGCACATCCGACTTGTAGAACAAGAGCTTGGAAAATTACCCCAAATCCAGACACCCTTGTTCGGAATGTATTTCCTTCTACGGTCCATATTGACCCTTTGTGGAACTCAAGTGTGGAAAACTCAACCTTCTAAAGACTACAACCACGAGACTCAATCACGACCCATCTACCTAACAACGAGTCATCCTGTCGGATCATGTATTAAGGTCAGAGACTTGACAATTTCATCAACTCATGATGTCATTTACGACTGGCACCTACAGACCGTGGAACGAAGTGCAATCCGTACTTGCCCTCGTAAACTAGTTGCACTAGCAACTTTTCTGCAACATTTGTTTTCCAATTCAACTTTTCTACTTTCGAGGTGTTTCACTTAGGATCCACATCTTATTTAACCAATAATTACTTTACAACCGTTCAACTTGAGTTGGTTCAAGAGGAACCACTTTTAAATTTGAAGTAATATTATGGTGGAAAAAACCCACCACAATGTAATAAACAAAATCAATTAAATATACCCAGGTTCAAAGTATTTTCTTAGATTGAAGCCTATCTCGTTGTCATAAAACGGATTTGCAGATTCTCACAAGTCAGAGCTACATAACTTGTTCATTTTTTTAATTATATTTTGAGGAACTATAGATGTAAAGAAGAAGAATGAGAAGATCACATCTGAGACACACAACAAAAGTAATTTGCATCACTCACAATGAAGAAGTGTTGCCCTAAGTTCTCCATTGTACATGAAGTCTAGCATAATCTATTTTATTGAAGAAATTTTATGAACACCAAGAGCTAGAGAACAAGCTCTTGACATATTAAATTGTGTATCAAAGCGCACATAGCAAAACAACTAATTCTATCATGCTATATATAAGAATTAAAAGATTGACAAATATTAAAACGAAGAAGCAAACCGAGTAAACAAAGGAAATAAAAGTTCATCTGGATTCAACAAATCAACCAAATTAACATTAAGTTTAAACGAAAGGTAACAAATCAAATTAGCAAATAGAACATTGAACAATACATAAACCAAGCAAATGAAGACAGAAGATGCACCACCAGTAAGAATTTTTTGATAGATCTGAGAAGAAAATCTTCGATTGAAAGGCAAATCCAGAGAAATAACAAATGAAAAATAAAGGAGGTGTACCTTTTTGTTAGTAGGAGTGGATGGATCTTTGAGGAATTGGAATGAAATTTGGGCACAAAACGAGTCTCTTGTTTTCCGTGGGAATGTTTTTTAGAATAACAAATGTGGAAGACAGAAATGCAACACGTGGATCATTTTCCGGAAATACTCGACAAAGAAGGGAGAAGGGAAAATTACCGTCTTAACCCTTTTGACTATCCAAAGAAACTCCCTCTTATATTATAAAACTAGATAGAGCATGGCCCGTGCTCACATATTATGTTTTGATGTAATTTCTATCATAGTATTTATATATCTATTGATAATGAAGCTAAAACAGCAATCCTGACTTGATCAATTATGTATTGACATGGTAGAATATGGCATTTTCATGTATATGGACGGAATAGACAAACTACTAAAGAAAGACCGCTAGATACATTTTAGTAATAGCTGATGTGTTATAAAAATATATACACCTCAGGAATTTGTCTTGGTCTTGCTCTAGTTATCTTTTCAGACCGCAGTTTAGCACTTCAGCTTATTGATTTTTCTACAATTACAGAGTGATATCATTATCATATTATGTTTCGGTATCTAATTGTGTTGCAACTTACTTTTGCTTTTCTGTCCTGGGGAATATAAGCAAAGTAGTTCAGATTTGTGTCGATTATAATGTGCGATTTTTTACCTTCTGGACTGTAGATGAGTCTTCTTTAAAAAAAAAATAAGCTAAAATTTTCACACTAAAGAGTGTTCATGAAGATAATTCACAATTTTTTTATCGTTATTCACACACGATTATATTAGCTTCTTTTGTATATAAACTACTAATACAATTTTCTTCGATAATAGTATTGTCTAATGATCAAAATGTATGAAATCATGAAGAAATATAGTCACCTCCATCTCTTTGTTGTCATTATTTCAAGAGCTTTGCCTGTCCTTTATTCTAATTGATAGACCATAGCTCCTGCCATAAATTTTACAAATTAAGCAAATCTTAGTCATAGAAAATACCAAGTCAAACTTAATTTTCATACTTATAAAAAAAAAAGATTGAAAATGAATGTGATAAGTATAAAAAAAAACTATATGTAAGTTGGGTGACAGAATACTAACATGAATTATATAGTTTCAACTTCACAATGATCCAAATATAAGGAGATTATATGAAGTTAAGAGAAATGATAATAATTATGAAAACAACAAATACATAAGGGGAACTATAAAAAAGAGGAAGTTTTCAGTTTCACATTTAACATCACTGTAACTATAAAATTTCCTAACCAATGTTGTTGTTCTACACTAACATACTTTTGGATCATTTCCTTTATTCAAGTTCTGCTAATGTGCCGTTAAATGATTAGGTCTTCATGACTGGTAATGTTCTCTCTTTCTTTTATAATATAGATTCCAACCATATGATTTTAAAGGTTCCCAATGGTACTATAATTCTACACCTATATTTTTTTGAATCTTCTTGTTTTTGATTTGTTGATTTGGTTCAACTATTCTGCTATTAAAAGCTTATTATAACTTTATGTACTTAGTTCTCCTATTAGCTTTCATCTGACTATTTATTATCCAGTACACTAAGAAATTATGAATCAGTTCTCTAACACAAAGCAATTCTTTCAGACTAACTAACAATTAAAGTCCAAACCTTGCAACAATCTTACACCATGCCAACAAAGTAAGCCAAACAAATTGAAACAAGGAGAGTTATAAGAATTTCTCCTCAATGGTACAAGCTTCAGCATGTCAAATGAACAAATTCCTTTACTAAGGTGTCTTTGAGCTATAAAGCCTGTTATCAGTGATGTCAAAGACCCAAGACCTCTCTTAGGAATTAAGTCATATATATTGTACGCCAAAGAAAATCTTCACATTCAAATAGAAATTAAGTGAAGAAACACATAAATGCAAATCTAGTTATATTAACAATACAACCAAGCCTTGAAATGATTGATTTTTTAAAAATTCAAAGATCAACAAGCTAAGGTATCTAGAGTGTCTGAAACATTTGAGATTAAAGAAATTTCTGTATTTACCTTTAAGTTAAAGGATAAATCAATTACTTTGTAAAATTACTCTCACCACTGAACAACTATAAAACAACTCTTCTCAACATAAATTTATTTTACTTTCCTCTCCCAGCTAAGAAAGAACTTGGTTTACCAATGACAGAGTCAACCATTAGCTCTTAAAAAGATGATGTAGAAGGGACATACATGTCAAGGTATTTACTGTTTGATTAATTGAAATCCATACCAACGTGCACCGAAAAACAGAAGCACATAAAATAACCATAACCATAGAGAAAGGGAAACAAAAAAGGAATCTTAAGCTCACAACTACTCATCCAGACAATTCCACAATGAACCAATGGAATGGAATTGGGAGAATACCTTAAAAGGAAGAGCAAATGGTACTAACAACGCAACGATACTTGTTGCTCGTCAAAAGTCATTAAACCTGTAGAAATCGAAGAAAACCATTGAGATTTAGTAAATAGGACTAAAATTTTCAATAGTGAAGAGAATGGAGCTCGGTGTCGCAGTTATTTAAAAGATTGTACAAATGAAGAAGTAAAGATTTGGTCACCACTTATTGTTGACACAAACTGTAATCTTACAGTAGTTAACAAAGAGAAAAAGAGGAGCTTTAGAAAGCAAAAATTGATATACTAATAATGAAATATCATGTTTTCGATTCTAAAAATTGAAGCTGCCATAAAATTCTTCTAGCTGTTTGAAGAAGTGACGATTCAAATCCTTACCTCTATATGAACCATCCATTGCTCTATCAAGCAACTTTGTTGTAGTGTTCGCCCATTATTCCCCTTGAACTCTAAATAACACTATCTGCATTTTCGAGATCAATTGAATTCTTAACATCTAATGTCAAAATATCCTTTAAAATTCTACAAGTTTCGATTTCAAAATTTACCTGCATGCAACAATTGAGGAATGTAAATTAACATTATCTTCTAAATACTAATTTAGCAGGTAAATGTGTATAAAACTACACAATCAAGAAGCGGAGGAAGATAGAGTGAAGAATAAAGCACTCAGCAACACATGAATTCAACAGTAAAGAAGCGAAAAACAAATTGACAAACTCACAGAAAATAAATGAAACATAATAAGAGTGACTGATGCAACAGAGGTCAACTAAATATTTTTTTAATAACTTTCACGTACATCCACATAAGCTTCATATATCTTATACAGTACGAGTGATCCCTTAAAGCAATTTCTCCAACAAACTAACATAACATAATTCATTGATCAAAATGTCAAGAACTTGGTGAGAGTAACAACTTTAAGGAGAACACAAACATTAAAAATTCAATTCACAAAACTGTCAAAATAAACGACAATCAAACATGAATGCTGTATTAATGTCTAAAAGATATAAATCCCAAATCAAGGCAGATTTGGTACAAAACCAAGCATATCATACTAACACACTTTATGTAATGCATCACTAAAAATTATCCTTCACTTCAAGCAGACATGCAATAGCATGTGTTATCATCTTCTTCTTCTTTTTATAAGGTGAAGAGCATATGGTATGGCCTACAAATGAAGACATAATCAACTAATACCAATTCTATCTAGGGCAACAAAACTCCAGATTAAAAAAATTGGTTTCTGAGGTGCAAAGTGAAGTAGAATTCATGAAAATAATGCTCTTTATCGTGTAAGAACAATGGACTATGCATATTGAAGAGTTCGTCACAATCATATATTATCCATATCTTTCAAACCCATATGCCCACAAATGAAAATTCAGAACCTTTTTACATTTTCTCATAAGATGTAGTTGCTTTATTTTGATAGCTAATGTCACACATCTCTCTATCTCTTCATTGTTATGTTTTACCTCTTTAAATGGTAATTTGGGGCATTTAAAAGACAGTATGGTCTACGAACACCCCGCGTGATGTGGACAGTCTAACCTAATGAAAGCATATATAGTTGATTCCATGATTTGGGGCATGTTACTTGTAACATGTCATTGTACAGTCATGCCAAAAAAAAATTTAAAAAAAGAATACATGTTTGTCAGAACTAATAGCTCTAGAGCTAATCTTTGTAAATGTGTCGCCCTGATTTAGAGAAACAAAAGCTTTGTAATGACTCGAAGCACCGAAAAGGCACACAAAAATGAAGGCAAGACAACAAATTAGTCTAACCAATTTATCATGGCACCAAACCAGAATGAGTGTAAATTTACTTTTGCACGACAATTTCTTTTTTCAAAAAGGAATAGAACACCATTCCTATGAGCATCTTCTTGCATCCAATTGAGGATTATTGAAAACCTTGAAGAACAACACCCTTTTCAATCCCCATAAACAGGAAATTAAATAGTCCGCTGTATTGCCATAGACTTATTTCACCACTAAAACGCATGTTGAACAAAAAAATGTTGCCTCCTAGATTTCTAAATAAAACAAAAAGGCACATCTATAACATGCAATGAGATGAGGTACCATAGCATTCATAAGCTCGACAAAGTATAATAATAAAAGTTGATATTTTTCAACAATTCAAATTATAAACTTAAAAACTATGAACTTACCGTAGGAAGAATATCAATGGTTGAAATCTTTGTTAGAACTTATGATCAGCCACTTTATTTTGCTAAAGAATATGACTTTTATTTATTGATTAGCATCAATTTAACAGGAGAAAATCCAGAATATCATGTGTTGGTGAGGTGGGGGTACTGTTTCTTCTGCTGAGTGGTACACGTGGTGTGCTAAAGAAGATTGTGCAATCACACGTGTTATTAACAGGAAAAGAGCAGGGAAATATAGTGCAGTCCAATTCTAAAGTACACTTTATGTTGCCTTTTGTACTGTTTCTTGATGCAGCATATAGATTCTATTTTTTTTTTATGTTGAGACGTGTCTATTTAGCATCTCTTATTATACTCCCTTCATTCCTAGTTAGTTGTCAGATTTCATGCGCATTGGTAAGTTTACCATTGTACCGTGATTTAGCATTCTATTGAACTCAAGTTTTTAATAAATGAATATGAATAAATTTATTTTAATTAATTAAATTGACCGATGAACATGAATTAATCATTAATTTTCTATGTTTGTCAAATTCATATTTTTAAGTCTAATAACTTTCAAGGATAAAATAGAAAGAAAAGTGTCATTTATGAACTCTCTCCGTTCATTTTTAGTTGTCATGTTGCACTTTTCAAAAGTTAATTTGACGAAATCTCAAAGCATAATTAGTTCACATTAATTCGATATTTTAAAATAAAAATTTGGACATTCAAAAATTATATGAAAAGTACTATAAATTGTATTTTTTTTCCCCATATTAATATGATGAAAATATACAACTTAAAATGTTAGTAAAAAATTATATTTTTTAACTCTAAAAACAGAAACTATGACAACTAAGAAAAAACGAAAGAAATATTATTTTTGTAAAATGAAAAATATTAAGGAACTTTTTTTTTTTTTGAAAGTAAGAATGTCATGTAAATAAGAATGGAGAAAGTATATACGTATAGAATTTATTGAGCATTTTCGTGGGCGATCCATTGATACTTGATTTGTCCTTAATTACTTGTCAATTTTTGAATTGAACACATATATAAAAAAAATAATGATTGGCATAATGAATTTCCCATTTTACTTGTGTTAATTATGAAGTAGATGAATTAAAAACTTAAGAGTCAGTTCCCAATGTGTTTTCAACGTCACCAGAGAAGCGCTCTAAATTCATGGAGAGCATTAAATTGCATCAAGAATGCCTCTCTCTCAAAGCAAAATCAAAGTTGAGAGCTTTAAATGGGTCCCATTATTGAACCTGCTTACTTCCTCAACACTCGATCAGCTTACCAACACGTGTACTCTTAGATCCTCACGCTGTCCGAAATTACCTAAACACAAAACACTTTTTTTCACCATTTTTTTTACAGTTAATTTAAAACTTCCATTTTTGGAAATCTGGAGAGAAAACCCATTTGTTTTTGTTTATGGTGTGAAAGTGGGCCATTATGTTGAAGCTTGTCGATAAAGATAGCTTGGGTCTTCTACATCAGTATTTATAATCTCCTCCATTCTGTTTCCAATCAAATTCACAAGTAGATCGTGACAAGTACATCATTTTTATATTAATGCTTTATTGGGAATTGGGATAGATGTAGATTTTGCTTTGCCTATATTTTGGGTTTGTGAAATCTTTCAATGTTGCCCTTTGATTTTCATATCTCACTCTATGTATGTAAGTTAGTCTCTGCTTTTTTTGGGGGTAATTTGATTGCATGCATTTCAATTTCTCTCTGCTTTGAAAATTAATCTAAGTTGCGTGAATTCTTCACTTTTGATGTGTCCGTCGTCATAGGTGTGGGTGTGGAGTCCGTACCGGATATGGTTTATCGATTCTCTGTATTTTTACCAACCAAATTGATAGTGACATGTTCAATGATTTATGAAATAAAATATAAAAAACAGGCTAATGTTTTTCCATATTTAAAAGATATTTGTATTTAGAACTCTGCAATTTTACTGTTGAGTGTGTAATGAACAGTTTATCATTTAAATAGCCATGTTACACCAAAAGAATAGTAAGAAGATGCATTTCTATTTAAGAGATTCAAATTTGCCTTACAAAATTCCTGCATTCCTTTCCTTCCAAATAATCTACCATAATTTAGGACATATTTCTATAAAATGTATTTTTGAATTATTTTAGCCGAATCCAGCACCCGTATCCATACCTAGATCTGTACTCCCGAATCGTATAATTTAGATCATGACAGATGTATCAGGCACCCGTACCCGAGTCCGAGTGATTGAACTGATGAGTGTTGAGGTTAAAGAAATAGTAGTGTACCTTTCCTCAGCATGTAGGACTCTGCGTGTTCTATTCATGACCATTCTTGTGTTAAAATGAACCTATCTTCCCTCGGATATGTTGAATTCATTTCTGTTGTAATTTTAAAAGAGGTTTACATATCTATTTGGGTTGAATGTAGTATGGGGAGTTAGTATATCTATGGAGAAATCATCGGCGTTCCCTGAGAAGTAAGTGTGAAGTGCGTTGTACTCATTACTTAATGTCATCTTTGACTTGCATCAGTGTTCATATCTATTGATCACAACTGAGGTTTTATGCTGTTTATTGCGACAACACGTTGCCTGAGACATATAAAGAGAGAGCTGTTATGATGAATGTTTCTGAGTTTGAGATTTCTTATCTTCCTCTCTGATTTTGAGAGTTGTGACGACTGGAAATATTTGATCTTTTCTTCTGCTGCTTGAATTCCTGATCTGATTTGGTGGTCCTTTGCAGGTTTCGTCTGTACTTGATCATTGTAATTCATAAACAGAAAGATCTGGATTAAGTTCTCTTCTGATGCAACATGGAGGATCCCTTTTTACATCTTGCAAGCTTGAGCTCTTATATAGCCCAGCAATTTGTTCAATTTATTGGTGAGTTCTCTAAAAAATTATGCATGTGCAAAATATAAAGTCCTTGAACATCTGTTGTTTTATATTCGCTGTCTATGGCTTCCTATGTGCTAAAGGTTTGATTCTATTGCAGAGGATCTTATCTACAGAGATATCCTTGGGTGGTCAGAATATTTAGTTGATTTTGGTGGTCTGCTTGTAAACTTTACCAGTGACGGGGGTTGTAGAACTGTTCCTGAGGCTTGTTCGTTTCCTTCAAGAGTATCTGACACAGGAACAAGCTTTAGATTTCACGCAAGAAGATCCTCCTATGTCAATGATAACTTGCCTGTAAATTCATTATTAGAAATTGTAAGAAGTAATCAAAGTTATGGAGGTTTCAGACTCATTTTTGAAGGGTAAACTTTTCATTTGTATGCTTTTCCCCTCCCCCTTCGAGGTCATTATGCAGGATATCTATGGATTCCTTGATTTTCAGAACCAGAATTAGAACTCTGAACATAAGAAATCAACTTATATTGGTTTTATTTCTAGTAGCATATATCTCTTTCCGCCATTACATAGTCATGACTGTCCTAATTTATTCTGCAGTTGGTTGATCTGGTTGTAGGTTGATGCTTCCAGTATATGGTCTGAGATTCACTTGGAAACTTACGTTGGCCTCTTGGAGGTGTTTCATATCTCATATCAGATGTGCTCTAGTTCAAGTTCAGAGGTTAGTAATCACTTCCTGACTGTCGGTAAATGATAAATATTTGAAGTTTGATGAGTATTTAAATCATTTCTTCCATTTGACATTCAGCACCTTTACTTTTAGTTTCCTATTACTTACTCTTCACTAGTCTCTTCAGTGTTATATCTCGTGTACGTACAACCTTGCGTGGGTCTTCTGATGACATTGGGTGGTTGCAACAAGCTCCTGAAATGGCTCCCGTTGTTGATGGTTCAGCTAGATTTAGAGAACTACTACAAGATATTAGGTAAGATGATGGATCATACTAGTCACTTCGAAAATAGAAACAAAGCCAGATATCTTTGAATAATTATGTCTCCCAAAATAAAGAGTACATATCTTGTCAGTGGTGAGTTCTTGGTCATTTTTTTGTTTTTTATCAATTGACATAGGTGCTGAATAGCATGAAAATGAAACCACACCAACTGCACACAATTAAACCGTCATGAAAGGGTTCTATGTTCAGCTGATGAGATTCTTTTAATGGCTGTTGCCATGTTTCATGTTAATTTTAAGTTTTTTGTTTTACTGGCCAAACTTAGAATTCCAGGACTGATGACTTATATTTGCTCGGAATGTGTGTTTTCTTCTACTTTCTTTTTTTTTGGCTACTCTGTGTAGTGACGAAAGAAGGTATCTGTAACTTCTTAAAGTGATAGTCGTGATATAGACTTTGTTAGTAGGATACTCCTACTGATTTGAATGAGATCAACCAAACCATATTATGTGCTTTTCATTTTGCTGATTCTCTATGTTATAGATTGACAAAGTTGTTTTGAAATATGGTACACAGCAATTTAAAAATCTGCGTTTCAGCAATACGAATCATTACCCTTGTACTTTAATGTTTACGAACAAAACTTGTCTGAATATGAATTCTTGCAAATATGACAAGTCCTGAAACAGCATTCTTGTTTCAAATCATAACAGAAAAAACAAAAGGTCTTAACGTTGAGTTGTATTATTCTATGCCCATTAGATTTTGGTTTCCCTGAAAGATTCTTTAGTAACTACAAATAAAGGAGGGACCAGGACATTTTACTCTGCATTTTCTTTTTGGCCTGTTAATAATTGGGGGGAATGCTTTGCTTTTGTATACTTCTGAGTTGCTAATATTGAAAATTACGTCGCCATCCACAATACAACTGTGTTAACCCAACAGGATTATCTCTATTTATCAATGAAATTTAGTCCTATTATTTCGGTTAGTGTTTCGCAGATGTCTGTCTCTGGTTCAGTCTTCTCATTAATTTGAATATTTCATTGCAACTGCCTAACTGCCAATTAACGACAATTTTCGTTTGAAATTTTTTCTTCCTTTTTTAGGAATGGACAGCACACACTGCCCGATTCTTTTGTTTATCTACTGATTCCAGGTTTAATAAATCTCCTGCTGAATACTACTTTGTTGAAATTTATTTTTAGTTACTCCAGTCATTTTTAGCACATACTTAGGTTTAGGATGAATTTTAATTTAATTTTTTATTAGGTTATTTAAGTTGTTCAGATATTTTAGCTCTTTTGAATTGCAGATTTTCTGCATAATGTGTTCAAATTGATTATTTAAAACCCTCTTATGCTTAATAAAAATATTGAGAAACTATTTCAATCATTTTAAATCTTTTTGTTGCTCCATCTTTTAAAAAAAAACCAACAATTGTATCAAGAGCCTCATTGATCTAATGGGATCTATGAGTTCTTCGAAAGAACTATTTTCAACCCATTTTTAACCAGTGCTTATTATTAATGCACATGGCTATTTTCAACCCGTAGTTATTTTAACGCGCAAGGCAATTTCAACCGGTATCAATTTTTAATCCATTTTTCAGCCATGACAAGCAACGGTATCTTTCAATGTCCCACAAGTTTTCACTGGCAAAAGCTTTCTGAATTGGTTAAGTGAAAATGAAATCGCATTTTGGAACCTATCATTGTCTAGATTAAAGCACTTAGAAAAAAGCTTTCGAACTAGACAAGATTATTGAGGATTTTTTAAGCACAAAACCAAAAGAAGAAGAGAAAGATCAAATATAAAAAATATGTGCAAGTTCAAAAATAATCAAAAGAAACTAACTGTCAAAGCAGAAATTGAGGAACATTCTTTTAAATTGCAATAATTAAAGCAAAGGAGTAGTGTTCAAATTTACATCAGTAATTTTTAGCGTAATAAGTTGCTTTGGTCTAGGATGAATTTGAATTTTAAATTTTTACTAGGTTGTTTAGTTGAGATATTTGAGTTTTTTTTTTATTGTCTGTATATTATGTGTTCAACTTGGTTGTTTAAAGTCCTCTTATGCTTAATAAAATTATTGAGAAATTTTTTAATCATTTTCAATCTTTTTGTTACTCCAATATCTTTTTCTAAAAAAAATAAAATACTTTTACTAGATTATCAATATGTTCTGAATTTCGTTCTCTTAGAGCTTTTGTTTTGGTGACATAATTGTAACAGGGTTTTTCAGCAATCACGGTCCTTTATATTTTGTGAGCACTAAGAAGTTTTTTTCGAAGATGGGGTTAACTTGCCATATTGCTAAGATACATAGTGAGGTATATACTAGTAGATTTTCAAAGTCTAGTCTGCTAACATATGAACTTGCTCTCTGGAATTCTTTTTAATGTTCTTCCAACTATGCTTTTCTGTTACTGTTGGATCATTTAACCCCAAATGAAGGCATCCGTGGAACAAAATGCGTGGGAACTGAAGCAATGCATCGAGGAGTTACATTGGGGATCAGGAAAACATGTTATGCTGCTTGGTCACAGTAAGGGTGGGGTTGATGCTGCCGCCGCTTTGTCAAAATATTGGCATGATTTAAAGGATAAAGTTGCAGGACTGGCATTTGTGCAGAGCCCTTATGGTGGAATACCTGTTGCATCAGATATTCTTCGTGACGGACAGATTGCTGACAAGGAAACACGAAGGATCATGGAATTTTTAATATGCAAGTTAATTAAGGTAATTCCTTTGTCCACAACTATTTTGGTTTAGTTAAAAACTATAATGCTGAAGTGTCCGATTCTTTTCCATGTTGGGATGTAGACAATTAAGTGCTTGTTTAGCACTAGGATTGCAGCCAGTTTGCCAAACATTGGTGTTCTTATATTGTACCTTAAAATTTGGTAGTACTACAAGGTAATACTGTCTTTTAATGCATACTTAATAAGTTTTTGAGTACCTAAATTTCCCTTGGATCTTAATAACATCAAAAACTAAAATATGAACATCTTTCGGAAACATGACATTTAGATTTTTATCAGATATCATCAACATACTGGATGCGAGATGTCTATTATCTACAACTTAGAATTATTTCCAAGTTGTCTGGTTCTTATAATAAAGGAGGACTAGAATATAAAGAAATGGAAGTTGTATACGTTATTAATTGGAAGTGTTACTCATTGAGAAACTTAGAATGTACTCCTGGTGATATTTAAGTTCCTCACCCCCCACTTTTTAAAAGGCATTTGTGTGATGGCTTACTGATTCTTCTACTACTAGACAAATTTGCTTCATAGGGTGAATTTTTGTGGTGATGATAAATGATCCATATACTATTTCATATGTCTGTTCTACATATACCCATCGTGTACCTGTTTCACATGATCTCTTTCACTTTGTTCAGCTTTGTTTCTTTGGTACGTGCAAGTTTATGTGGTTTACACGCATATACTCCATATTTTAAACATTCCTTGGCATATGTGTCTATGAGTATGTGTGATGTTTTGATTGACCAAGTTGAACTATTCTGTATTAGGGTGATATACGGGCATTAGAGGATCTAACATATGAGAAGCGAAAGGAGTTCTTAAAAAACCACAAGCTTCCTGATGATATTCCTCTCATCTCCTTCCATTCTGAAGCAAGTATAGCTCTGAATGTAATAGCAACAATGTCGCATATAGCACATGCAGAACTTCCGTGGCTACCTTTGCCCGGATTTGGTGAGGATGAGTCGGAAAATGTGATCCAAGCAGGGTGCAAGGTGCCTGTCATAATTCCTGTTTCTGCTGCACTGGCTCTTTGTGCTCTCCACCTGCAACTAAGGTATGGAGAGAAGAGTGATGGTCTAGTGACCTGTCGTGATGCTGAAGTTCCCGGGTCAGTGGTTGTAAAACCAGACATAAAGCTTGATCATGCTTGGATGGTTTATTCGTCATGGAGAAAGGACCCAAATGAAGCAGACGCTAGTGAAATGTGTGAGGCTCTCTTAACTATGCTTGTGGAACTCGGTATGAAACGAAAAGAAGTACTTTGTTAACTATGTATGTGACGTTAGATCGAATCGTTTGAACAATGAAGTTCCGTGATAACTAGATGTATGGAACTGAAGTATGATTGAACAATCAGGCTCGCCAATGTCTAGATATGGTTTTGTTTTAGCTAGTACGTAGTTCCATTTTCACCTATCTTGTGTGGCACCTCAGAAAAATGAAAAATGAATTCAAAATGCAATAAGCAGGTAATTTAGTCATATGACATTGGTCAAGAATGTTAGGTTGCTTTATATGGAATTCATTAATTATATTAATTTGAATATGCCAATGATTTTGAGTTCAATCGCTTATGTTGGTAATTTGTTCATGTCACGCATCCAGGGATTTTCCTACATATTTTCTTCATGCTAAATCTTTTGGGAGGATGTCTTGGAGAAAATAACACATGTATTGGTTGTGCTATTATTTAATTTTTTGTTTTGGTAGACTTTTTAAATTGTGTATAACTAATGTTCAGTATTGTAGAAGAGAAATGCTTAACAATTCGGAGAAAAGACATAAAGTGACACTTAAAGTTGATCCAAATTTTCAAAAGGACATTTTAACTATGTGGACGTCCTATTACCTCCCTAAACAATCTTAAACTGATATTAATTATTACATCATTTTTTGTCCACCTGGCATAGAGAGTGTATACACTCTCTTTAAAGAACATGAGCAAATTAAAATAATGAATATAACTTTATTTTTATAGGTATTTTGCTATAAAATATAATTTCTTGTTTTTCTTTGTTATTTTTCCTCTCTTTCTTCTTCAAAAATTCATTAGTATCTCCATTAAAACTCCCCACTTTCAATGTCACCATTTTTATCACAATTTCACCTCACCCTCCCCCCCCCCCTTTTTCTTTTTTACTATTATTAGTTTAAGTCTCTTCAATTTTAAAACTTTATCTAAATTATTCTTTTACATTTCGAACAATTTGATAAACCCATTAGATTTCAAGATGATTAAGAGATATCATTTAACCTTTTTATTTGGATTTCAATCAAGCTCTTTCAATTTTTGGGGAATTCATTGATTCTTTCAAAATTATTATTTCTAATTTTTAAGTTATATGAAAAGAAGATAATTAATTGATGATACCTTCAAAATTTTAAATTTTCTTAGAAAAATAATTAGTTTTGTTATCACTAACTCAACAAAGTTTAGAAAATAATACAATTTTTTAAAAAAAAAAAATGTCATTGGAAGGATGAAATTTGATTGAAGAAGAAGAATTTTTTAAAAATAAAATAGGGAGAACACAACTTGACATGGGTGGGAAAAGATGAAAGTGAGAGGTAAGAAGAAGAAAAGAAAAAAAAAATGGAGGGAGGATGTCAGCTTGAAAGTGGGGGTGGGTGGGATGAAATGGAAGGTGAAGCGAAATTTAAAATGTAATTAAAATAAAAGTAATAAAATTAAAATGTGAGATAAGTGTAAAAAACACATCTAAATTATCCTTTTTTTTTAGTTTCATACTTAAACTATTGAGAATGTAAGTTTCATACCTAAAATATCACTTTTTAGTTTGAGAAACACACCTCACTGGTGTGTGTAATGCACTTTCTGTTTTATTTGAAAAAATCTTGACACATGGCATTCCACATGGATAAAATATTTCACCTTGATAAAAATTAAATAATAAACTATTAATATTAATTAAAAATTAAAGTATTACTATCCCCAAAAAAAAAAAAATTTAAAAAAAATTAAAATTATTTTTCTTACCTCATTCCACCACCTCCTCCTGCTCCCAAAAAAAACCCACCCACTCATTCCCCAAAAAAAATTATATTATTTTATTTTTAAAAAATAATTCTACCCCATCCTATTTAACCCTCCATTCCTAATTTATTTATTTTATATTTTTCTCGTTTTGTGTTATATATGTACATATATTTTTAGGATTTTTTTTTCTACTTGTGTACCGTATATAACATAAATAAAAAAATTATTTTAAAAAAGTCTTGCGGCGCAAGTAACAAATAATTTTGATATATATATATATCTAACACAAAACGAGAAAAAAAATTGGAAGCGAAGGATTATGTGGACTGGTGGATAGAATTATTATTTCTAAATAAAATAATATCTAAATTAGTATTGGAGGGGGGATGAAGTAAAATGAAAATTAAATGCTTTTATAAAAGAAATTTAAACAAAAAAAAAACTTTAAAAAAATGGGTGCGGGGTGGGGGGGTGGGGTGGGGTTGAGAGGAAGTGATGTAGTGGGGTAAGATTTTTTTTATATTTTTTTTTATAAAAAATATATTATTTTTTGGGATAAAACAATTTTAATCTTTAATTTTAACCAATACTAATAATTTATTTATTTTTTGTCAAAGTGAAATGTTTTGTCCATGTGGAGTGTGATGTGATAATTTTTTAAAATAAAAGAGAGTGTGTATTACACACACCATGATGAGATTGGTATAAAATAGAGATGTGTTTCTCAAACTAATAAGTGATAGTTTAGTTATGAAACTCACACTCTCAATAATTTACGTATGAAACTCAAAAAAAAAGGTATAGTTTAGGTGTGTTTTTGTAACTTAATAAAAAAGTAAGAGAGAAAAAAATAAGGAAAAACTTAAAATGATAAAAATAATTATATATTAAATTAAATTAAAACGTGTCACATAATGATTTGTGCATGATAAAACTTATTTTTTTAAATCTAAGATTGATCGAAAAATGATGTAATAATATCATTTCAAAATTGTTTAGGACGCCCGCATAGTTAAGCTGTCTGTTTGAAAATTTAAGACAACTTATGTCTTTTCTCTAATAATTCGTGATGTTAATACATGAATAAATATAATTGAGAAATAACAAAAAAGAAAGAGGAAAGAATGTAAAAATAAAATGATACAAGATAAATAAATTTATTCACTTTAGAGGCATATTATATCACCATGGTTGATATACATAAAATCCTCAAAAAAGTGTTAAGGTATTTATATAAAAATATTTAAATAGTTTAAAGGGTTGCCTAAGTATTTAGCCGTTATTTTAAGCGTATGAGCAACTCCTCTATCATAATGGTTGCGGAAGACCGTTTGAATTTGTCAGCATCAATATTTAGCTTGAAAACCCGTTCCAACATTAATTGCGCAGTGAAAAATATAGCAAGTCCTAATTTAAAATTTGAATTTTAAGTAGTCTACTATTTTTTCTTTCTGTCCTTAACTACTTTTTCATTTTTTTTTTGTCCCTAATTATTTATCTATTTTAAAAAATATAATAAAAATCTTAATTTTTTTAATTTATTCACTTTATAATTAATAAAAATAAAATAATAATTTCACTATATTATTAATTATTTTTTATTAATCATTAACAGTATTGTATTAGTGTGCCAAATGAATGCCCCATTGAAACCTTTGACCAACCCTGAAAATTCCAAACGCGCTTGCCAAGTTAGTCGACAATTCCCTTTTCCTTTCTTTGAAAACCTCAAACCTGAAATATAATTCATCATCAGCATTCAGCACCAGCCCTTTTTTCTTTTTCTTTTCTATAATACACTTTTCATTTGATTTACAAAACCTAACCTAACAACCCAATTTTCTAGAAATTTTGATATTGATTGTTCATGGATATGGTGTCTTATGCTTATAGAGATGCAGCGGCACAGACAGTATCAACAAAAAAAATTGAGAGGCCCATTTCACCCTCCGATCAACTTACCTACCCCTTTGGAGAATTAGGTGTCGACTTGACCGAGTCGGAGCTCCGGGAAACTGCATATGAGATCCTTGTCGGCGCTTGCCGGAGCTTCAACTCTGGCAAGACATTGAAATATGTTTCCAGCTCCGTTAAATCGTCTACCTCATCGTCCAAGGCGGCTAGTAAGGTGAAGAAGGCGCTTGGTTTGAAGAAGAATTTGGAATCGGTGAGTGGGAAAAAGGCTTCTTCTACTGTTGGTGAGCTTATGAGGGTACAAATGGGGATTTCAGAGCAAACTGATTCTAGGGTCCGACGAGCCTTCTTGAGAGTTGCTGCTGGACAGGTTTATACTACTTTCTTTGCACCTTGCTCTTGTTTGGATTTTGATTGATTGATACTACTTTCTTTGCACCTTGCTCTTGTTTGGATTTTGATTGATTAACTCTGTTTTAAATTGAAAAGGGAAATCTTTTACGCCCCAGAGCTTGGTATTCTACTGGGAAAATGCAAAGGAGACACTAACTAATTTGCAGCAACCGACTGGTGCTATTTCGTCCATCATTTACATTTTTCGTATCTTACTTATCCTTGATTGGTTGAGAATTGGTTTTTGGGAAGGAGAAAACTTTTCCTTGTTGGATGCCATGTATGCTTAGCTACTTTAATCTGGTTGGCTTGATGGGCCTCACCTTCATTACATGATTGATTAATTTTAATGAATTTGATATACACTATAGATCAATATTCTACAGCAATGTTCTTTAAGCTGCTGCTTAGTGATTAGTTTGTTTCTTCTACTTACCAGCTTGGAAGACGTCTCGAGTCAATGGTTCTACCACTGGAGCTCTTACAGCAGTTCAAAATCTCAGATTTTCCAAATCCTCAGGAATATGAAGTATGGCAGAGGAGAAACTTGAAGCTACTAGAGGCTGGACTTGTCTTGCATCCATGCTTGCCGCTGGATGAGACTGATACACGTCCTAAACAGCTTCAGCAGATTATACGTGGGGCTCTGGTGAAACCCATGGAAACTACAAAGCACAGTGAATCGATGCTAGAACTACTAAATCTTTCCACATCTCTCGCCTGCAGATCATTTGATGGGTCGAGCCCTGAGATATGCCATTGGGCAGATGGAACACCATTGAATCTCCGACTCTACCAAATATTGCTTGAAGCTTGTTTTGATGTGAACGATGAGATCTCTGTTATTGAAGAAGTTGATGAGGTCTTAGAAATCATAAAAAAAACTTGGGTTATCCTTGGTATAGACCAGATGTTCCATAATATTTGCTTTTCATGGGTTTTATTTCATCGATATGTTGCAACCAGCCAAGTTCAAAAAGAGCTGCTCTTTGCCGCTGATAATCTGTTGGCAGATGTAGCAAAGGATTCCAAGGCAGTAAAACACCCGACTTGCTCACAGACCTTGAGTTCTCTACTTGGTCTGATCGAAGGTTGGGCGGAGAAAAAGCTGCTTGTATATCATGATAGCTTTTACAGGGACAACATTGATATCATGCAAAGTCTTCTCTCTATGGGTTTATCAGCTACGGAAATTTTGGTCGAACACAGTTCAGGCAACTATCAGAAAAGGAATAAAGAGGTTGATGTTGCATTTAGCAGAGTTGATAGTTACATCAGGGCTTCGATGCTCCGCACCTTCTCTCAGGCAAGTTAGTCTTCCTGCTTTGGTAAACCTAACCATGGAGTACAAACATCATGTCAGGAACTCCAATTTGCATTATTAATTTAAATTTCAAGGGTAGTTCAGTGTTTTTCGGCTCTCTTTCTCAGGAATTTAGAATGGTGTCATTGGCGCTTCCCCTATATTTCTCATCTCAGCTACCCTTTGACTTGAAGTGAGAGTTTTTCTTCCCCCTTGTAGAGAGGATTGCTTCTGTCATTGTGACAATTACAATCTCCTGATAGTGTAGAGCTTCATAAGGATTCCACTGATAATCTATATTTGTGCTGAATATTGTGTTCCAGTGCAGCAACCATCCTCCCTCTAGCTGTAGTAAGACTTGATGCTTTAAACATCCTGTCTATACTTTGTTATTTAAGACCTCTAACTTTCATGGTTTAGTATACGTTAAACTTTTGCTCCTTTGGTGGAAAAAGTGACTAACTCTGCTTACTCTGCCTAAAGACAGGAAAAAGAGAGGTTGATATCAAGCAGAAAGTCGTCTAAGCAACAGCATAATCCTCTTCCCATCCTTTCTATCCTTGCCCAAAATGTTAGTGATCTGGCTTTTAATGAGAAAGAGATATATAGTGCTGTTCTGAAGAGATGGCACCCTCTTGCAACTGGTGTAGCTGTTGCGACGCTTCATGCTTGCTATGGAAATGAGCTGAAGAAGTTTGTTTCCGGGGTAAGTGAGTTGACTCCAGATGCTGTACAGGTGCTGATAGCAGCTGACAAGTTGGAGAAAGATCTTGTACAGATGGCTGTTATGGATGCCGTTGACAGTGAAGATGGAGGAAAGTCATTAATGACAGAGATGACTCCTTATGAAGCTGAAGCTGTGATCGCAAGCCTGGTGAAATCATGGATAAGTACTCGAGTGGACAGACTTAAGGAATGGGTCACCAGGAATCTGCAACAAGAGGTATGTTTCCTTCTTTGTTACTGGATTGTACTAATGTCTGGTGCCATGGACCATCACCATTGAACACTACACTCTTTCGTCAAATCTGGATGTAAGAAAATGAAGGTTTTGGGGTCATGGTGTTGAAAAAATATATTTTAGATAATTCTTTTCCTGTATTAAATGTTTTGGCCCTATCCTTAAGCAATAATACAAAAGGAAAGAGGGAGAGTCCGTTCCCCACTGCCAGTGTTTTGGACGACAAAAGGCGACGAGGGTCTGCCTCGCCGCTCGCCTTTTTGAATTGAGGCGCCAATTAATACCAAAAACTTAAAATATTTAATGCTTATATAAATATCCAAAATCTCAATAGCAATAACATATATTATTAGCAAATACTATATTAATTAGTACTGTATAAAACTAAATTGAGTAGGGCAGAAATAAATATAGAAGGATTGAATTTTTTTTTAAAAAAATGTAGGCAGATTGCAGTAATGCAATCAGTTAAAAGTAGCTTCAAAATAAAAAACAGAGTAAAAAACATGAGTCTGCACTTCTTCTTCTGCATAGGAAAGAAGAAGAAAAAGAGAAGAACATAAGAAGAAGAACAGAAGAAGAAGAAAAAAATCTAAAATCGTACCTGCTGAGTGCTGAGAAGATTAGGTCTCTTCGTCAGTAGTGAGGAGAACTGGAGAAGAGAAGAAGAAGAAAGTCGCGAAGTAGTGTGAGGGAGGAGAACTGGAGAAGAGAGGGTCACGATGGAGAAAAGAAGTCCTATGTTTGCAAAAACATCAAATAAACCCTAATAATGCCTTTTAATTATTAAATCAAATCTTTTTTTAAAAATAAAATAAAAAGGCGACGCCTTGTCGCCTCGCCTCGCCGTCACCATTCGCCTTTTGTCGCCTTTCTGAACTTGCCATGTCTCACCAGTAAAAAGCGACGAGGCCTCTTTCAGAACACTGCCCACTGCAAAAGTATACTATCAACTATACCCAGTATTATACAACTATCTTGTAATTAGGGGTCGTTTGGTTGCTGATTAGGAGCTAAGTTATTCATGTATTTAGTCGTGCATAAGTAATATCATGTTTATTAATATTCTTTCGTGATGTATAAAATTCTATTGACCTAATACGGTGTTTGGTTTGCAATTTAGAAACTCGTATAACTAATACATGTACAAGTAATAAGAGAACCTGTGTATTATTTTAGGGGAAAAAGACAAATATACCCCTGAACTATCATAAATGGTATGCAAATACCCTCCGTCATACTTTTGGGACATTGGTGTCCCTGCCGTCCAAAAATTAGAGCATATATACCCTTTATACTAACGGACATACATGTGTCATAATCTTATCCACCGATCCGATATTTTTCGACGGATAAGATTGTGCCACGTGTCCCTATTTAGTTTTTCGTTAGAGTGAAGGGCATATATGCTCTTGTTTTTGGACGGCAGGGTCACCAATGTCCCAAAAGTATGACGGAGGGTATTTGCATACCATTTACGATAGTTCGGGGGGTATATTTGTCCTTTTTCCCATTATTTTATGCAGGATTGAAGATGAAATAACTAACTCATGAATAACTAAAATCCCGCATAAAATAATATATAGATTTCCTCATAACTAATTCATGTATGACTAATAGCTGCATAACTCTAACCTAGGGGTCGTTTGGTATCTGGATAAGAAACAAGTTATCCATGTATTAATTTGTGTATATCTAATATGATGTTTGGTAGGTAGATAATAAATAAATTATTCATTTATAAAATTAATACAACGTTTGGGTAACAATATAAATATTCGCATAACTAATACATGTATAAGTTATGAGAGGGAGGGCAAATTAACATTTTTATATCTCCTGTGTCTCTTTCTTTTCCCCTGGGGGAGGAGTGAGAGATTGTGGAGTAAAGGTCTTGTTTATATTATCTTACTATTATATTGGTTATGGTCTGCCGGTGCTTCTTGGTCATGCTGTGTACAAACCTTGAACAGACAGCTAAAGTAGTACAGCATCACCTGATGTTTCACCTTCCTTTTGTAGATTTGGAACCCTCGTGCAAATAAAGAGCGAGTAGCTCCCTCTGGAGTGGAGGTCCTACGCAGCATAGATGAGACTTTTGAAGCATTTTTTTTGTTACCGATACCTATGCATCCAGCTTTGCTTCCAGAATTAAAGAATGGTCTTGACAGATGCCTGCAGAACTACATATTGAAGGCTATATCTGGCTGTGGTAAATTTTAATTCTGGCTGCCATGTATTGATAAATGTTGTGATAGTTGACGTTGTAGATCACTAATTTCTAGTGTGTTGCAGGATCTCGAAGTACCTTTGTTCCAACTATGCCTGCTTTAACTAGATGCTCAACTGGGTCAAAGTTCCGTGTGTTCAGGAAGAAAGAGAGACCTCCTATGGTTTCGTATAGGAAATCTCAGAGTGGGACCACTAATGGAGATGATTCTTTCAGTATACCTCAGCTGTGTGTCCGTATAAATACTTTGCATTCCATACGAAAAGAATTAGATGTACTTGAGAAAAGGACAATTTCTCAACTGAGGGATAATACGCGTGTTCATGATGATAATATTGTTGATGGGTTGGGCAAATGTTTTGAGCTGTCAGTAGCTTCTTGTTTGGAAGGGATCCAGCAGCTTTCTGAAGCAATTTCATATAAAATCATCTTCCATGAGTTGAGGCATATCTTCTGGGATTATCTTTATGTAGCAGATGTTTCATCATCCCGGATTGAACCTTTCCTTCAGGAGCTGGAGAATAACCTTGAGATCATATCGGCAACAGTTCATGACAGGGTCCGGACACGTGTAATCACTAATGTAATGAAAGCCTCTTTTGATGGATTCTTGTTGATTTTGTTGGCTGGAGGACCTTCTCGTGCTTTTTCACTTGCTGATGCTGCAATTATAGATGAAGATTTGAAGTTCCTAATGGATCTATTCTGGTCTGATGGAGATGGGTTACCGACTGACCTTATAGACAAGTTTTCAGCTACTTTGAAAGGCATTCTTCCTCTTTTCCATACTGACACTGCTATCCTGATTGAGCAACTTGAGCATGCCAGTGAAGATAATTTTGGCACTTCAGCTAAATCCAGACTTCCCTTGCCTCCTACATCAGGTAACTGGAGTCCAACTGAGCTCAGCACCATTATGCGCGTTCTGTGTTATCGAAATGATAAAATTGCTACCAAGTTTCTAAAGAAGAAATACAACATGCCAAAGAAACTGTGACTATTCACATTCACATTGTTGGGAAATTAATGAGGTGATGTTAGCCAACTATACCAGGTGTATCTTAGATTAGGTTGTTCATAGTAGGTAGTGGTGTGATTATTTTGTACAGAATACTTGTGATTTATTGAGGCATATAAGCTGTTAGCACGTTAGAAGAAAAAAAAAAGGTCAGTTAGTAAAGCAAGATTTTGAGGATTACTGTAATGGGAGTGAAATTATGACATGTCTACGTGAAGGTGTGCTACTAATACATTACCAGCTGAATAGATATGCGTAACTGCTTGAAGTGGGAACAAACCATAGTAGTCCCTTCGTTTAAAAAAGAATGGTTTAGTTTGATTTAACATGAAGTTTAAGAAAGTAAAAGACTTTTTAACCTTGTGGTCCTATGTTAAAGTTGTGACAAATATATCAAAAAGCCTTTTAATCTTGTAGTCATAAACATACCACGTGGAAAGTTGAAATTAAAATGTTGGCAAAAATGAAAATAGGTCAGTCATTTAAAAAAAAAAAAACTAAAAAGAAAAGTAGGTCATTGTCTTTTAAACGAAAGGAGTATGTTTTTACCTTGTAATTCTCAATATGCTGCAAGGGATCATTCAGTAGGATGCAATAGAAAACAGAATACATGCATTATTTTTGTATATTACTAATATCTTGTTTGATACACTTTTTCAATGTATGTATAACTAATACATTAGTTATACACTCTATTATGTATTATGCTATATATAACTAATACATAACAAATCATAGTATTAGCATGAAAGAGTTTTTAATGCATGTATTAGCACAATTATCATTTTCCTTAAAAATGATGGTATTAGCATGGAAGGGTTAGAGACACAGTTTCCCTTAAAAAATATTTTTCGCATTATTTTTATCGTATTATGGAAGATATTTTTATAAACAAATATTTGTTTTAGAAATTATGCAACGCTTATTTATTTTTAGTAAAAAATAATTAAATCATAATTAATATCAATATAACTAATATCAATATTACTTATAAATCTTATTCACACTATTCTTATACGCATTACCCAATGACCCTTAAAGAATTTGTGAAAGTCCATGCAAGTGGTTCTTGTATGTGGTAAAAGTGGCCCTTCCTAGGTGGACGAATGGTACACCAATACGTGGCAAATAAATTCAATTGTAAAGGTCAAATTAGAAAGTCTTGAATAAACATCCCTGAGAATTGAACCAAGCAATGCTAGACCACAAGGACTTGAAAATTCACATCACCAGGTGTAGACGTTTAATTCGAGTTAGGACTTTATAAGGTGTGTTCAAGTTCAATTAGGATTTTTGAAGGCTACTCAATCTTAAATCCTAGTTCATGCCTATATAAAGGGTACTATATTTCTTTTAAGAGGCATCTCGAATATTCCGTAAATTCATGAAATATTCATAGAGAGAGCAAAATCAATCATCCTAGTTCGAGAAATACGCACTAACGGCCCTTGAATCATGGATAAATCTTTTGAGAGAAGAATCAAGGGAGAAATAAAATTATACTCACAATCTTGATAAATAAAATTTTCTTCATATTTTATTTGTGATTGCAGTTTATTTTTTCTATCATTTTAAAATTTGTTGCAAACAAATTGACACGCCTAGTGGAACCAAATCTTCCCTTCATCTCCTCTCTCACAAATCAAATCTTCAAATCTGAAGTCACAAAACTGCAAAGGTGGAAGAATGTGTACTTCAAGTCTCGTCTGTTTCATCAAGTCTACACTCCGACAAGCCTTGAAGCAGGGGGCATTTGTAGACATTGAAATTTTATGGGACTCTACAAGATGTGTTTAATTCGAGTTGTACTCTACAAGGTGTGTTCAATTTCGATTAGGATTCTTCGAGGCTACTCAACCCTAAACCCTAGTTCTTGCCTATATAAAGGGTACTATATTTCCTTGAAAAGGCATCCTGAATATTTCGCTAATTCATGAAATATTCATAGAGATCAAATCCAAATCATCCTAGTTCGAGAAATAAGCCACTAACGTCCCTTGAATCATGGATAAATCTTATGAGAGAAGAATCAAGGGAAGAACAAAATTGTACCCATATTGATTAATCAATAAAGTATTCTTGTTTCTTCATATTTTTATCGTGGTTGATTTATTTTTCTATCACTTTAAAATTTGTTGCAAACAAATTTGCACGTCCAGTGGGACCAAATATGTCATTCATCTCTACTAAAAACTGAAACTGCAAAGGTGGAAGAATGAGTACTTCAAGTCTCGTCTTTGAGTTTCAACAAGTCTACACTCCGACAAGCCTTGAAGCAGGTGGAATTTGTAGACATTGAAATTTTATGGGACTCTACAAGACGTTCAATTCGAGTTGGGACTCTACAAGGTGTGTTCAATTCCAATTAGAATTCTTGGAGGCTACTCAATCTTAAACCCTAGTTCATGCCTATATAAAGGGTACTATATTTCCTTTAAGAGGCATCTCGAATATTCCATAAATTCATGAAATATTCATAGAGAGATCAAAATCAATCATCCTAGTTCGAAGAATATGCCACTAACGACCCTCGAATCATGGATAAACTGAATCATGAGAAGAATCGAGGGAGGAACAGAATCGTACTCACAATCTTGATCAATAAAATTATGTTTCTTTATATTTTATTTGTGATTGCAGTTTATTTTTTCTCACTTTAAAATTTATTGCAAACACCAAGATTGGTGTCTCATCAATACATCCTATTGAACTCCAAAAATGTATGCTTCAGACATGAAGCCAGTAACCGACGAAGATAGAGTTAGTATATAACTGCCAGCCTGCAAATAATGAAAAAATTGCAAAGTTAGTGACCTAATGAAAGATTATGAGAGGGGTGAAACTGTAACACCCCAAAAAATAATAATTCTAAGCTAATATCCAAATCTTTATGTGTATGCTTAAAGGCCCGTACTGGGTGATTCTTAATTGTGTATAGGTGTTACGATTAATTCCTAAGTGTGGGAAGTGTTTTGGAGATGAACTAAGGTCCTAAGAATCGTCTAGTGATGCATGATTTTACTTGAGTCAACTTCAAATGGCTATATCTCTCAGAATATGAAGGGTTAGGTGACTAATGACCTATCAAATTAAAGGGCTATGAGCCTTCTTTCAACACCACTAAGATTGCGTCAAACCGAGTTTCGAGTCAAAAGTTCTGATCATTTTAATTTTGTCAGACATTTTATCTTACACATGTATTTCGCCAACGTTGAACAATTCTGGTTCCGAGTCGACGCACAAGAATCTTCAAGAAAACCTAAGTTCATCATCTCCAAGCTTTGAGTTTAAGGATTTTATCAAGATTTTCAATTTCAAGTATATAAGATTTCATTAATGGGTGTTTTTTCACCCATTAACTTTCGAAGAAATTATTATTATTCAGTTAATCAAATTCTACAGAATCTAGGGCTCTTATGAAAAGCATGAACTACGTCATATTTTTGCTTTTTCATGAATAGTCCATGGATACACATTTCACTACTAAAAAACTGCTAAAAAACGACGGAAGAAAAAGCGACGGACAGCGTCGCTCCAAAAAAGCGACGGACTAAGAGACGCCGTCCGTCGCTTTTTAATTAAAATAATTGTTTTTAAAATTATTTTACAAAAAGCGACGGACTGCATCTCTTAGTCCGTCGCTTTTTATTAAAAATAATTATTTATAAATTAAACAATAACCATGCTGTCCGTCGTTTTAATTTATTAATTAGTTTTTAAAAAAAGCGACGGACGTCATCTCTTAGTCCGTCGCTTTTTGGTCAAAATATCTAGTCAAACATTTTAAAAAAGCGACGGACAGCGTCTCTTAGTCTGTCGCTTTTTAATTAATTTTTTTTAAATTTTTTTTTTTTTTAAAGCGACGGACGGCATCGCTTAGTCCGTCGCTTTTTTTCGTGGATTTTTGCTAATTAATTATTTTATATAGATAGTGACGCAGTCCGTCGCTTTTTATTAAAAATAATTATTTATTAATATAAAAAAAGTCACGCCGTCCGTCGCTTTTTATTAAAAATAATTATTTATTAATATAAAAAGTCACGCCGTCCGTCGC